>VZTY01023295.1:24259-97533 GCA_013400935.1 Turnix velox | reverse complement strand
CCCTCTCCTTCTCCCCACGGCATCCCCCCTCCGGCATCCCTTGGCGTGGCCCAGCATCACCTGGCATCCTTTAGCATCCCTCAGCATCCTTTGACACTGCCTCAGCACCCCTTGGCATCCTCCCGGCATCATCTGAGATGATGTCTTGGGATGGCCTCAGCATCCCCCAGGCATCCCTACAGCACCCCTAAATGTCACCCCAGTATGCCTCAGCATCTTTTCCCTGTCCCCTGGCATCCCCCTGACATCATCTCAGCACCCCTTGGTATTGTCTCAGCATCACCCAGACAACAACCCCCTCTCCCTTGGCAGAGACACAGCACCCTCAGACACCCCCTCAGCTCCCCCCAACGTCACCCCAACATCTAATGACACAGCCTCAGCATCCTTTCTCTACTCCCTGGAGTCTCCCTGACATCATCTCAGCATCTTTTGGCACAGCCTCAGCATCCTTCTGGCATCTTATGGCACTCCTTCCCACCCCCCTGACATTCCCTGACATCCTTCCAGAGTCCCCCCCAAGCTCCCTCCAACCTCACCCCAACATCTAATGACATGCCCTCAGCATCCTTTCTGTTCCCTGGCATCTCCCTGATATCATCTCAGCATCTTCTGACACGGCCTCAAGCATCTTTCTGGCACCTTCTAGCACTCTTTCCCACCCCTGTGACATTCCCTGACAGCTTTCCATGGACCCCTCCAGCATCCTCCAACATCTAATGACATGGCCTCAGCATACTTTCTCTGTTCCCTGGCATCTCTCTGACATCATCTCAGCATCTTTTGGCACGGCCTCAGCATCCTTCTGGCATCTTCTAGCCCTACTTCCCACCCCCCTGACATTCCCTGAAATCTTCCAGGGTCCCCTCCAGCATCCCCCATCTCTGCTCTGTGGGGTCCAGGAGATTTTGGGTGCTGGAGCAGGATCCTGCTTTGGGGCAGTGTGGCAGGAGTCTTTCCCAGCTTCAGGACATTGCTGTCTGGCTTCTCCACAGCACCTGTGGGAGAAGGTGGGGTGATGCTCACCCCCACCCCTATACCATCCTCCCAGCAGGGTGCTGAGCCCCAACAGGGCTGCTCTGCCCACGCGGGCACGGCTCTCAGTCTGGAGCACTCTGAGCCTCTGAGAGCAGAGAGCGTCGGCCCAAATGGGTCAAAGTGAATTAGCATCAAAGTCACCCATTTCAGTGGAAAAACCATCTGATAGCTCACAGCCCTGTCGTCCCACAGACAGGCACTGGGCTGGTCTCTCCTTCCTACAGGTGCAGCACAGGCTCCTCCTGACCCACACGTGTCCCATGGTCACCCCTCCCACCCCCAAAAGATGGCACAAGCAAACAGCACATCCCACTCTGCCTCTTCCTGGGTTTTGCTGGGCTCCAGAATCATAGAATCAGAGAATCACTGAATTTGTTGGGCTGGAAGGGACCTTCAAAGGCCATCTAGGGCCACCTCCTGCAGTGAGCAGGGACATCCTGCACTAGATCAGGTTGCTCAGAGCCTCAGCAAGCCTGGCCTTGGATGTCTCCAGGGACGGGGATGCCACCACCTCTCTGGGCAGCCATAGTCAGTGTCTTGCCACCCTTATGGGGAAGAACTTCTTCCTCATGTCTGATCTAACCCTGCCCTGCTCTAGTTTCAAACCACTGTCCCTCATCCTGTGTCTCCATGCCCTGGCAAACAGCCCCTCCCCAGCTTTCCTTCAGACACTGAAGCATCCATCTCTTCCTACTCCTCCAGCAGCAGCCCCTGTGCTGTTGCTGACAGCCCTGTGAGCACCCAGGATGCTCTCCCCCAGCTGCACTGGAGCTCTCAGCCTTTCCACAGGCTGATAAGTGCCCCAGAAGCAGGACTTTAATCATATTTCCCTGGTTTGTGTTCTGGGAGGCAGAGATAACAAAGGGTGTGATGGATGTGGTGCCTGTGCAACAGCAGGAGGACAAGACAAAAGGGAGGCAGGGAGCAAGGGAAGTAGCAGAGCTAGCACCAAGGTCCCACCTTTGTCCTTAGGTGAGTGGGTATCTCCCTGCCATGGCTCAGCCCAGTCTGGATGGCAACAGCCATCCTTAAGGTGGCAACAAATCATAGAAGCATAGAGTTGGAAGGGCCTTCCAAAGACCATCTATTGACCCTCTGCAGTGTCAGGGACATCCTGCTCTAGGTCAGGTTGCTCAGTGTCCACGCTGCTGGAGCTCCAGCCTTCATCCCCAAAAGCCAGGAGCCACTAGACTCTCTGGTTATGCTCTTGTGCAAAAGCAAATAGTAGTTTGGGGAATAAGAAGCAATAAAGGAGTGAATTCAGAAGCTCTGCTGCAATGCTGGCTGTGCCACAGCCCTCTCCTTCCCCCTTCCCACCCGGATCTGGCCAGGCAGGGCTGGCACACAGCCCACTGGCACAGCCCTGTGTCCTGCTGGCCACCAGCCCCAGGGCATGGGAGCTCTGCTCCACCTGCCATCTGCTCCCCTGGCCCCACAGTGCCTGTCCCCTCCTGTGTCACGTATGGCATCAGAGCTGCCCCTTGTTGGATGGATAATGAGTGATAGAATCACAGAATCATAGATTGGTTTAGGTTGGAAGGAATCTTAAAGATCATTTAATTCCAACCCCCCTGCCATGGGCAGGGACTCCTCCCACTACACCAGGTTGCTCAATGCCTCATCCAGCCTGGCCTTAAACACCTCCAGGGAGGGGACATCCACAACCTCTCTGGGCAACCTGTTCCAGTGGAGGGTGCAGCTCCCAGCTCCCTCCATCTCCCACTTTGCTGGAATCCCTCCCCACCTCCCATGTCAGGACACAGATGCCAGGGGTTAAAGCCGTAGGGAGAGGGGACCTAGCTGACATCCAGACCCTTGTCCCAGTGCCAAAGCCCCAAGGGTCAGATGTAGGGGTGAGAAGGGCACAGAAGCCCCATTCTACCCTCTCCAGCTGGTGGGAGGGGGCAAATAAGTGAGTCACAGGGACCTCCTGGCCTCAGTCCCACTGGGGCTCAGTTACAGGGCTGCCAGAATTGCCATAGGGCTGCCCCTCCAGCCAAAACCAGACCAAACCATCTGCCTGATTTAACTGTGATGTGTGGGTGGATGAAAGAATCCCAGAATCATTGGGTTGGGAGATACTTTGAGAGGCCATCTAGTCCAACCCCCTGCAGTCAGCAGGGACATTCTGAACTACATCAGGTTGCTCAGAGCCTCAGCAAGCCTGGCCTTGGATGTCTCCAGGGACAGGGGATACCACCACTTCTCTGGGTGACCTGTGCCAGTGTCATCCTCATGTCTCATCTAACCCTGCTCTGCCCTAGTATCAAACCACTGCCCCTCATCCTATGTCTCCATGCCCTGGCCAACAGCCCCTCCCCAGCTGTACTGGAGCCCCTTCAGCCCCTGGGAGGTCTCCCCACAGCCTTCTCCTCTCCAGCCTCAACATCCCCAGCTCTCTCAACCCAGAAAATCCTGATGCTACACCAGTGCTGAATCCTCAAAAGGTGCAGGGTTTGACATGTAGGTATTTTAAAGCCCCAAGCCCTGCTCAGTGCCCACATTGCCAGCACTACCAGCAGGAGCTAAGACCACAACATGATGATGCCATCTATCTCCAACAAGCAGCCCCCAAAGCCTCAGCTGGGACAAGCAGATGAGGACCAACATCATGAGGTGGGAGAAGGGGCTGTGTTCTATGGCTTTGTCTGCCTTAAAAAAACTCATATTTTTTTACTGAGACAAATCAAGACACACAGTGCAGATCTGGATGGGTCAGCAGTGGGTTATCTTGAAGAAAACCCCAGAACAATCCCACAGGAGTGTGAAAAGGACTCCAGAATCACACTGCTGTGGAGCTACACCCCATCTCCACGGGGAGAGGAGATGATGGTGATGACAAATGACTCGCCCTATAATTACAGCCAGACTCCAATGCAGAGAGTACTGCTGCATTATTAAGAACAACCTAAAATATGCCCAGATTAGTCATTAGCTGTCCCCAGTTACACACTGGGGCTGTCTCGCCCCTGTGATCACAGAGAAGAGAGGGAGAGAGATTAAAATGGTTTGCAGGTATTTTTACAGATCCTTCATTTTACGTGGTGGAGGTCATGGGGTGAGCAGAGCATCTCCAGAGTGCCCCAGCTCTGAGGAAGATTGCATTAGGGTAATATTAATTGCCTTAGTGTAGTGGAACAGCTTAGTCTAAGCCAGGAGAGCTTGACAAGGGATACCACAGGGACACCACAGTGCAGGTCTTTTAGTTTCATTTGTTCTATGGATTAGGAGAAGAAATTAAAAGCAAAGTTTCATCCAGCAGTTCAAGAGGATGCATGTGAAGTTGCAAAAAAGCATAGGGCTGGGAGAGACCTTCAAAGACCATCTAGTTCCATCCCTTGCAGTGAGCAAGGACATGCTGCACTAGATCAGGTTGCTCAGAGCCTCAGCAAGACTTGCCTTGGATGTCTCCAGGGTTGGGGACTCAACCACCTCTCTGGGCAACCATGGCCAATGTCTCACCACCCTCATGGAGAACTTCTTCCTCATGTGTCATCTAACCCTGCCCTGCTCTAGTTTCAAACCACTGCCCCTCATCCTGTGGCTCCATTCCCTGGCAAACAGCCCCTCCCCAGCTTTCCTGGAGCTTCTTCAGGCACTGGGAGGCCACTAGAAGGTCTCCTTGGGATCCTTCTCTTGTAGCAGAGGTGGCTCCAGCCCCCTGATCATCCCCGTGGCTCCTCTGGACCCTCCCCAACAGCTCCACATCCTTCTTGTGCTCCAGAGCATCCTCCCTGGGAGTTCCTTCTGTAGAACAGATTGTCTGTTTATCCGAGCTCACAAAATGTTAATGCCCAATATGATTTGTGTGTTTTCTCTATTTCATTAATAAAATGTGAAATAATAATCCTTTTTATTATTATTATTATTATTGCATTATATGCATTCAGATTTCAAAAGATCTGCTGTAGCAATGAGTAACCTGGACTTCAGTGCTGTTGGTGTCCAGGCAGGAGGCCACAGGCTCTGTCTGAGCTCACTGCCAGAGGAGGGAATTTTCCATCAGATTTACAATTTGCAGCTCAAATTAATCCCCACGGCTCTCTCTTTTCCTGTTGTTTGGGTGATTCCTTTGTATTGTTTGGCTGCCATGGAAAAAAAAAAAAGAAAAGAACAACAAAACAGTGTCAGTCACCGGGAGGTTATTCAATGCCCTGCCAAAATTCCCAGTCACTACATCACCTCCCCAAGCAAAGTTCCCCTGTGGAGGGCACCCAAGCCAAGAATTCAGAGCAATCCATGGGAAGAGCAGGGACAGGGAGGGATGGGGTAAACAAGTGAGTCACAGGAACCTCCTGGCCTCAGCCCCACTGGGGCTCAGCTATAGGGCTCATGGGGCTGCCCCTCCAGCCACCACCACCCTCTGTCCCCAAAGGTTTGGGGTGCTGGTGGAGCCCCCTCCAGCCCCTGGCAGCATGAGGAAGGGGGGAAAAAATCAAAATATAGAAACAGAGCAGTTGTAGGGATGTGGAAAAGTCATTCTGAGTTGCTTTTGGGTGATCAGAAAGAGATTTGGTGTAGGGATTTGCACTCTGGTTGCTGGGAACATCCCCCCACTGCCTATCTGGGGTGATAAAGAGGATTTCTGGCCCTACACTTGTGAATGGCCCTGGAATGTGGCCAACAAAGGCTACAAATGCAGAGGTCCTGGCTGTTGTTTCTGTCATTCTTGGCTCTGCTCTTCACCCTGTGGCTGGACACCAGAGGATGCTGCCTCACTGCTCTTGGTGAGGGTTGTAATTTAGGCCCCTCCATGAAATAGCACCCATTGCCCCTTCCCACAGCAGGGGCTGGTGTGAAATCACACCTCCTCCCCCTTTTCTTACACCCTTTACTGAGAACTAGCTTGCAACCAACTCTCTCAGACAGAGGTGTGGCAGCTCAGCCAGTGCCAGATGTGCCCACCTGCAGCCAGATGTGCTGGTGTCTGCAGTGAAGTGCTCAAAAGCATTGGAGGAGCCTCAAGGTGGCTGGAAGAAAAGTTAACCCCACAACACCTTGGGCTGATGTTGTTCCAAAATTCAAGTGTAACCTCAAAATATTTCAGAAAATATATCCAGTACCTGAGGGGGCTACAGGAAAGACGGGGAGGGAGTGGAGTGACAGGAAAAGGAGCAATGGTTTTAAACTGGAGCAGGACAGGGTTAAATGAGACATTAGGGAGAAGTTCTTCCCCATGAGGGTGGTGAGACACTGGAATAGGTTGCCTGGAGAAGTTGTGGAGGCCCCATCTCTGAAGACATTCCAAGTCAGGCTTGCTGAGGCTCTGAATGACCCAATCTAGTGCAGGATATCCTTGTCACTGCAGGGGGTTGGACAATATGTCTTTGAAGGTCCCTTCCAACCTTATGATTCTATGAAAAAAGTGTTGTTTTTCTACAGAGTGATCAATTTTCCATCAGAAAGGAGTCTGAGGAGAAATTGTCACCTAATCCAAACCCAGCAGGTACCTGACCAGTGCATGTCCCCAGCTCCTGGGTTCCCCCACTTTACAAGAATGTCCCCTTCTGGGTCACTGCACTGGTTGGCACACAAGGCAGTGACAAAATGAGCAATGACCTGGTAGTAATACGTAAGGGTGTTCCAGGATGGTGTCATCTTCTGGCATCAGATATTACCAAAGAAGGGGGATCTGAGCACAAAGTGAGTCAGTAGCACTGAGGGGGGAGAGCCAGGAGAGACTTGTGGGGTTTTGCAATGTTTCCCTTGCCCCAGGTCAGTTCTTTGACAGCAGTGTCACACCACAGAGGGGCCAGGTGTGTGTTGGTCCAATACTTCCGTGTCACTGACCGCTCGGGGACTGGTGGGGGATGTGCAGGAGACCACCCTGGGGATGTGGTAAGGGCTGTGCTTATATAAACATGAGGAAAAGCAGGACCAGCAGGATTCAGCTCCTCTCTGCTCACTGCTCAGTTGGGATTTTCTCCCTGGGAAGGGGAATTTCTTGAGGTTTTTTTCACTCCTTGGTGGCACAGGGTGAGGATGGATACTGGATCAACTGTGGTGCTCATTACCCTCCTCCTCCTCTCCATCCTGTGGCTCCTGGGCCGGAAAACCAGCAGGAAGAGGAGCCAGCTACCTCCAGGACCAACCCCATGGCCCATTCTGGGCAACCTATGGCAAAAGGATGTCCTGCCCCTTTACAGGACCTATGAGAAGGTAAGAGAGGAACTAGTAGGTGCCAGATCACTCCCAGTCCCATGAGAGCTCAAGAAGAGATAGAGAGAACAACCTGTGGCAAAATAAAATGGGAATTGCCCCAGTGACTCTTTTCCCTCATTTCTTTAATCTTTTTTTCCTCCCTCTTGCCTTGCTCCTAAATCTCTGCTGCTGGGAGTGGAATCAATGCTGTTGTTGAGGGCTTTTCCCTCCTTTAAGGTGGTGCTGGGGTGCTGCCACCACTCGGGGCTGTTTCCTGGGGATCATGCCTGGAAATCCCAAAGCTGGGATTTCCAAAGCTGTTGCAGGATCTGAAACCCCCCAGGCTAGGGCTGGGTGGGAATGGGATGAAAACCCCGCCTTGGAGGGAGGTGCTTCCCCTCCTCATCTGTGACTTTGCTGCCCCTGTGGCTACAAGACCTAGTACAAAGAGAAACAAAGGGCTGGGGTGTGGGATCATGGCTCACCACAGCTTTCCCATCCTCTTGTAGCTCAGCAGCACCTATGGCCCCATCTTCACCATCTGGCTGGGGCTGAAGCCAGTGGTGGTGCTCTGTGGGTACCAGGCAGTGAAGGATGCTCTGCTGGGCCACGCAGAGGAGTTTGGAGGAAGACCTGAAATCCCCCTTCTGATTCAGCTATCTAAAAACTATGGTAAGCATCTGTTTTTCTTGTAGACATGATTGCTCTCTGTGAGTGCAGGAGGTCACCAGCTGCAGCTGGACATGCTTGTGTCTAGTGAGGGACCCAGCACCCAAGGCCTCAAAAATCCATTTCCCACCCAAAAGTCCCTCCAACCATTAAGCCTCTTGTCCAAGAAAAGGCTCAATTCCAGTTATAGAATCATAGAATGGTTTGGGCTGGAAGGGACCTTAAAGATCATCCAGTTCCAACCCCCCTGCCATAAGGAGGAACACCTCCCACTACACCAGGTTGCTCAGTGCCTCATCCAGCCTGGCCTTAAACACCTCCAGGGATTGAGGGGGCATCCACAGCCTCTCTGGGCAACCTCTTCCACTGTTTCACCACCCTCACCATAAAGAACTTCTTTCTTATATCCAGCCTGAATCTCCCCTCCTCCAATTTACATCCATCATTTCTAGTCCTTCCATCACATACTCTATTAAAAAGTCCTGCCCCAGCCTTTCTGTAGCCCCCCTTCAGGTATTAGAAGTCAGTTCCAGCTTTGTTCGGAGTTTCTGCCAAGGTCCTCAGACTTTCACAGAATCACAGACTTCAGGGGTTGGAAGTGCCCTCTGGAGATCAGTCAGTCCACTCCCCTGTCAACACAGGAACTTGTCCAGGAGGGTTGTGAATGTCTCAAGAGACAGAATCCACCACCTCTCTGGGCAGCCTGTGCCAGGGCTCTGCCACCCTCACAGCAAAGAAGATACTCCAGAATAACTCCTTGGCTCATTGTCCCATTGCTCCTCAGCTGGGCTCAGCTCAGGGTCCCCAGTTTCTGAGGAGTGTTGGGGCAGGCAGGTGAGTGGTCTCCAACTTTCTCTCTCCAGGTTTTATCGCCAGCAATGAGAAGAAGTGGCGGGAGCTGCGGAGGTTCACCCTCAGCACCCTGAGGGACTTTGGGATGGGGAAGAGCTCCATGTCCCAGCGGGTACAGCAGGAGGCTCAACACCTGGTGAAACTGCTGGCTGGCCTCAAAGGTGACATTAATCTGCCCACCTCCTCCTGTCCTGCAGCAGTGGAGGACACACAGCAGCCTCAGAGCTGTTTGCAATGGCTGATGAGGGTGATGCCCCCTCCCTGGAGGTGTTTAAGGCCAGGCTGGATGAGGCACTGAGTAACCTGGTCTAGTGGGAGATGTCCCTGCCCATAGCAGGGGGGTTGGAACTTGATGATCTTTAAGGTCCCCTCCAACCTAAACCATTCTATGATCCTTGAAGAGAGGAGGCTTAGACATTCTCTCATGGCAGGGGGGTTGGAACTAAATGATCTTGAAGGTCCCTTCCAACCTAAACCATTCTATGATTCTGTGATCCTTGAAGAGAGAAGGCTTAGACCCACCCAGAGAGAGCTGTGGTGATGTGATACTGTCACAGCTCAGGTGGCAGATCCTGAACTGTGTGTTCATGGTGGGGAACCACCAAGGGATATTTCATGCCTAATAAAATAGGAAACCAAAGTGCATGGCATTAAGAAACAAAGAAAAACATGATGCTCTCTCAACACAGGGGTTATCCTCTGATAAAACTGAGCTGCTTGGTATCACCACCTCTTCTGGGGCTTCCTCCACATAAGAGGACATGGAGCCTGAGTGATTTTCTGGTTCCACTGCCCCTGGTGTGTGGTGCTGGCCAGGCATTGTCCTCTGCAGGAGATGCTCTGCAGCCCCCTCAGTCCCTAGGGCTTGTCAGCAGTAGCTCAAAGCACCTGGAGATGCCTCTGCTTTCCTCAGTCCCAAGCACTGAGCAGGGTTTAGGAGCAGGGAGGTTGATGTAGGAGCCCACAGCACTGGAGGGCTCAGCTTTGGTTGTTAGGTCCTGCCCAAAGGACAGGATCAAAGGGCAAAGTATGTTTTTTTTTTTCCTGTGCTGAAGCACATAAAGAAGTGCTGACTTTCTGATGTCTCTCTTGCCTCTTCTGGGACTGCAGGAAAACCCTTTGAGCCCATCATGTTGTTCAGACATGCAACTGCCAACGTGATCTGCTCTGTTGTCTTTGGGAGCCATTACAGCTACAGTGACAAGGCCTTTCTGGAGCTTCTGACTGTGATTGGGGATTTCATCAGTTTCTTCCTCTCCCCCTTTGCCTTGGTAGGCATCCACCCTCGTGTCCAATATACTCAGGTGGTCAAGGGATATTCCTTGGCTTTGGGTCACTCCTTGACCTTGATGGGACACCAGGACTTAATGGGAGGTTCCATCCATGCACTTGAGCCCTCCTGCTGCTCCTCCACCTGCAGGTCTACAACACCTTCCCCAACATCATGCACCACCTCCCAGGGCCACACAGGAAAGTCCTGGCTGAGTGTGAGAAGCTGAAGGACTACATCAGAGACAGAGTGAAGCTTCACAAGGAGACACTGGACCCCAGCTGCCCCCGGGACTACATCGACTGCTTCCTCATGAAAGGAGAGAAGGTAGAGCTGGTACAAAGCAGGGCAAACTCCACACCCGGCTGCACTCTGATATTGAATCCCCTCCTCACCTGGTCCTTGTAGGGGAAGAGCAGCCAGGAGAACATGTTCACTGATGAAGACTTGGTTATGTCAGTGTTCAACCTCTTTGGTGCTGGGACAGTGACAACTAGCAATGCCCTGGTCTTCTGCCTCTTGATGCTGGCAAAACACCCTCAGATTCAAGGTAAGGGCAGCAAAATGCAACTCCTCCCTGTGCTGAGGAGACCCTATTTCTGGTATCCACCAGGGGTTATGCCAGGTTCCTCCCCTTCCTTTGGCTTTAGAATCCTCCTTCATCTGTAGGATGGATGATCATGGAGGCCCGTAAGGATTTATAGGGGGGTTTTGCACCACCAGCTCTGCAGCAGTTCCATGCCTGCCTTTTCTCCAGCCAAGGTCCAGGAGGAGATTGATGCTGTGGTGGGCTCCAGCCGTGCTCCCAGCTCAGAGGACAAGCTGAGGATGCCCTACACCAACGCAGTGTTCCATGAGCTGCAGCGCTTCCTCAAGACTCGCGTCGAGAACTTCCCACGGATGATGACACAGGACACGGTGTTCAGGGGCCACATCATCCCCAAGGTAGACATCACACCCCTGGAGTCTCTGTGGCCCTGAGGAGAGGGGTGGGGTGGCAGGAGAGGCTTGAAGGACCCTGGACTGTTTGCTCTTCTGAAGATCCCCTGTCTTTGCCAATCCTTGGTGTAGGGAGATGGTTATAACCTTTTAATGGAGAAACAGAAAGAGGTGGATGCTTCAGTGCCTGAAGGGGCTACAGGAAAGCTGGGGAGGGGCTGTTTGCCAGGGCTTGGAGCCACAGGACAAGTGGTCTGAAACCACAGCCGGGCAGGGTTAGGTTAGATACAAGGAAGAAGTTCTTCCCCATAATTGTGGTGAGAAGCTGGAAGAGGTTGCCCAGAGAGGTGGTGGCATCCCCATCCCTGGAGACATCCAAGGCCAGGTTTGCTGAGGCTCTGAGCAACCTGATGTAGTGCAGGATGTCCCTGCTCACTGCAGGGGGTGGCACTAGTTGGTCTTTGAAGGTCCCTTCCAACTCAAAACAATCTATGATTCTATGGTTCTGCCCACACGTGGAACCACAAAATGGTTGGGGTTGGAAGGGATCCATCCTCTCCCCTTGTCCCCCAGATGCTCTTGCTAGTGATCCACCCCAGCAGAGTCCCATGTTGTGCTACTGATGTTCCTCCCTGCTCCCCTGTCCTGTCCCTCTCCCACAGGGCACAGTCATTATTCCAGTACTTTCTTCTGTGCACATGGATCCAACCCAGTGGGAGAAGCCTGAAGAAGTCGACCCAGGTCACTTCTTGGATGAGAAGGGCAAGTTCAGGAAGCGTGATGCCTTCATACCTTTCTCAGTAGGTCGGTGCTCAACCCACACACACCTCCTTGAACATAGGTTGGCGCCAAAGTGATATCTATACTATGAACATTCTAGTTGTCCTTTTACACCCTTTTTTCCCCCCTAAGTGCTGGTTGAAGCCATCATTTCCAGCTCCCACCCTCATCTTTCCATGTCCCCAGGGAAGCGGATGTGCCCAGGAGAGGCGCTGGCCCGCATGGAGATCTTCCTCTTCCTCAGCACCTTGCTTCAGAACTTCACCTTCCAGCTTGCCACTGAGTACCAGGACACAGATCTGCTCTCCCAGTGGGTGGAGATAGAGAGCAGGGCAACCCTCTGCAAGTTCATGGCTATTCAGCGCCCAGTGTCCTCCTAAGCAGAGAGCAGCAGGGAGGAAGATGTCTTCCAGGTGCCTTCACTTCTTCTACAGACAGAGCAAGCCATGCCACCATGGATGCTACAACAGCAGCCACCAAGGAGGATGGCTTTGAGCTTCTGCTCAGAGATCTGTCAGGGATCTCTGCCACCACCTCCATGGCTATTCTGGCTCCCAGCTCTTCCCCTCCACAGCCCAGCAGTGGTTTTTCACCCCACTCTTGGTTGAACTTCTAGCTCCTTGGGACAGGATGCTCCCTCATTTTGGTACTTCTGCAATAAAGAAAACCCACCACAACTGGATACTGAGGTTTATAAGAACACTCAAGGTACTTCTTAACATAATGGCCTCTGTAGGTGATGGCTCAGATCCATGGGTTAAGGGTTCAAGTCCCTGTCCAGGTATGAGGCTTGTCAGAGTTGGGCTGATGGCTGGACTTGATAATCTGAAAGGTCCCTCCAGTTCTAGAGTCCTCAACATAAAAAGGACATTGAGCTGTTGGAGCAGGTCTAGTGGAGGGCCTGAAATGTGATGAGAGGGCTGGAGCACCTCCCCTCGGAGGACAGGCTGAAGAAGTTGGGGTTGTTCCGCCTGGAGAAAAGAAGACCCAGGGGGGAACCTCATAGTAGCTTCTCAATACCTGAAGGGGGCTACAGAAAAGCTGGGGTAGGAATTTTTAATAGGATATGTGATGGAAGGACTAGGAATAATGGATGTAAATTGGAATAGGGGAGATTTAGGCTGGAGAGAAGAAAGAAGTTCTTGCCTGTGAAACACTGGAAGAGGTTGCCCAGAAAGGCCCCCTCTATCTCTGGAGGTATTTAAGGCCAGGCTGGATGAGGCACTGAGCAACCTGGTGTAGTGGAAGGTGTCCCAGCCCATGGCAGGGGGTTGGAACTAGATGATCTTGAAGGTCCCTTCCAACCCAAACTATTCTATGATCTTATGATAATGAACACCTCACACTTCTGCTTCCCCACATCCCACTGCATAGGGATGAACCCCTTCTGAACAATCTTTAGGCCACCAAATTATAAAAAAAATTATGTGGGGGGGAAAAGTGTTATATGAGAGTGGTGCCACATTTGGGAAACAGATTATTTTGCCATCAGTATCCCTTGTATCCTACTCAGGGTGCTTGTGCTGCTTGAACCACCCCTGCACAAAGAGGGATGTACTTGCAAGCCCCCAAGTATGCTCCAGCCTTTATTCCAAGACATAACAACTTTTAAAAAATGTTTGGTTTTTTCTTAAAATTCTATCACTGAGAAAGGCCTGCCTCCATCCTCCTGACACTCACCCTTTTCACATTTATAGATGTGAGTGAGGTCTCCCCTCAGTCTCCTCCACTTCAAGCTAAAGAGCCCCAGCTCCCTCAGCCTTTCCTCAGAAGGGAGATGCTCCAATCCCTTTATCATCTCTGTGTCTCTCCACTAGACTCTCTCCAGCAGTTCCCTGTCCTTTCTGAACTGAGAAGACCAGAACTGGACACAACACTTCAGATGTGGTCTCACCAGGGGAGAGCAGAGAGGGAGGAGAACCTCTCTTGACCTTCTGACTATGACCCTTCTACTACACCCCAGTTCTTCCCAGTGCAAACCTCCCAGACACAAGACCTTACCACTGTTCTGAGTGGTACCACTGTTCTCTGCCTTTAATCTTCACACGAATCTTATACATCTCAGGAATTTCTTGCTAATCCTGGGGACAGGGAGGGTTCCCTGGGCAGGCACAAGGGACAGGCAGAACCACCTGAGCTCCTGCAGCAGCAAAGTGCTTTCAGTTGGAGAAAGAGAACAGGTCTGCAATAAAAGAGCTGGGCTGCAGCACAGAATGGCTGTGGGTCAAGGAGGAGGCTGTGGGTCAAGGAGGAGGCTGTGGGTCAAGGAAGAGGCTGAGGGAGAGCAGAAGAGATGAAAAGACTACCCTATTTGCTGTCACAGCTGTAGGGTTGTGCTTCTCATGTTAATATTTACCTCTAGCAAACACCCTGGGGTGTTGACTCAGCCCTGTCTACTCCTGTGCAGCTGGGGAAGTCTCTCTGGAGCTGATCAGAGAGGAGCAGGCAGTGTGAGATGTGCTCTCAACCTTCCCCTGTTACCTGCACAGGGGGTTGGGCTTGTGGTGGTGGGGCTGGGGGTCTTCTCTGTGGAGCCTAGGGCTGGATGTAAAGGGAGATCCAGCTTGGAGATAAGAAATTCTTTCTTGTGAAGGTGGTGAGACACTGGAAGAGGTTGCCCAGAAAGGTTGTGGATGCCCCCTCAATCCCTGGAGGTGTTTAAGGCCAGGCTGGATGAGGCACTGAGCAACCTGGTGTAGTGAAGGGTGTCCCTGCCCATGGCAGGGGGGTTGGAACTAGTTGATCTTGAAGGTCCCTCCCAACCCAAACCATTCTATGATTCTATAATAAAACATTTTTTGCTCAAAGTACATCTTGGATGTTGCACTGAAAGGGTTGGGGGGGCTTGAAATCATCCTTATTTTACAGGCAGAGCTGGATTGTGTCCTTGGAGAGTTAGTGTCTTGGGTCAGAGGAGGGCTTTGCTCATGGGCCTGGGGGACATTGTGGAGCAGATGTGTGGAGCAACCTGTGCTGCTCTTCCACCATCAGTTGAATTGTCTCTGGGAAACATGAACTACAGTTATAAATGGATGAAAAAGGGAAGAGGGGAGATTTAGGCTGGAGACTATCTTTAAGGTCCCTTGAAACCCAGACCATTCTATAATTCTATTATCTCCTCCTGTGGTGGAGGTACCATCCCTGGAGACATCCAGGTCCAGGCTTGCTCAGGCTCTGAGCAACCTGGTCTAGTGCAGAATGCTTGACAAGAAATAATGGATGTAAATTAGAAGAGGGGAAATTCAGGCTCGATAGAAGAAAGAAATTCTTTATTGTGAGAGTGGTGAAACACTGGAAGAGGTTGCCCAGAGAGGCTGTGGATGCCCCCTCTCTGGAGGTGTTTAAGGCCAGGCTGGACAAGGCACTGAGCAACCTGGTGTAGTGGGAGGTGTCCCTGCTCATGGCAGGGGGGTTGGAACTTGATGATCTTTAAGGTCCCTTCCAACCTGAACTATTCTATGATTCTATGTCCCTGTCACTGCAGGGGGTGACACTAAATGAACGATCTTGGAAAATCCCTCCCAACCCTATGATTCGATGACTTTCCACCGGATTGTGCTGGAAGTGCTGCCCGGATGCCCTTAAAGCCGGAGCTCAGCGGGCGGGTCCGGGCTGCGGCAGGGTTACCGAGCGGTGTCTCCTAGCAGCCGCGACGCGGCGGGGATGGGCGGAGCGGGGAACGGCCGGGTCCTACCGCCCCCAGCAGGGCAGGTAAGGGGGCACCGAACTGCTGGGGGACCCGGCAACATCGGGGGGGACGTTGTCTGCCCCCCGGTAGGGCGTGGGGACAGAGGACAGAGCATCAGGTTATGCTGAAGTTCCTGCGTTTCAGAGAGAAAACTCTTTTGCCTTTAATTCTTTTGGGGTGGTTTTTTTGTTTGCTTGTTTTATTGTTTTTTAATTTATTTTTAAAATTTTATTTGTTTGTTTGTTTTTCGGGGTTTATTTGGGTTTTTTTTTGTGATTTGTTTCGGTTTATTTTTGGGAGGATTTTCTTTGGGTCTTTAGGGAGGATTTTGGGGGCATTTTTTGTTTGTTTTTGTGTTTTTATTAAATTTTGGGGGTTTTTTGCTTTTATTTGTTTTAAATTTTTTTTGTTTGTTTTTTTTTGTTTAGGTTTTTTTTTGTTTTGTTTTTTGGGTTTGTTTGGTTTTTGTTTGGTTGTTTTTTTGTGTTTTGTATGGTTTCAGGTTCTAGTTTTTTAATTTTCTGCTTTTTGTTTTATTTTTTGTTGGGGTTTTTCTGAGGGTTTTTGGGCTGTTTTGGGCTTTTTTGGGGGGGATTGTGGTTTGGGGTTTTTCTGGTAGTTGTTTTTTGGATTATTTCTTTTATTTTCTAGTTCTCAATAGAGCAAAGGCAGACACTGCCCTGCTGGGGCTACACCATCCCCCAACTCTCTCCTCCACCTCACTCTGAGCTGCCAAAATCCTCTTGTTTTCTGAGACTTGCAAAGTCGAGCTTAAAATGAAGTGGAAGTGCCTGTCTGTGCTGGGTCAGCAGGATGTCTCTTGAGTGCTGTGCCTGGTTCTGGAGTCCTCAACACAAGAAGGACACAGAACTGTTGGAGCAGGGCCAGAGGAGGCTGTGGAGATGTTGGGAAGGCTGAAGACCCTCTGCTGTGAAGGGGGGATAGGAGCGATGGGGAGATTTAGCCTGGAGAAAAGATTGCAGGGAGATCTTAGACCCCCTTCTAGTCTCTGAAGTGGCTCCAGGAAAGCTGGGGAGGGACTTTTAACCAGGGTGCTGGTGATAGGATGAGGGATAATGGCTTCTAAGTGATATGGGGGAGATTTAGATGAATTTTCAGGAAGAAATTTTTCACTCTGAGAGTGCTGAGCCCCTGGCACAAGCTGCCCTGAGAAGCTGTGGCTGCCCCATCCCTGGTGGGGTTCAAGGCCAGGATGGATGGGAAGTGATCTGGGCTGGTGGGAGGTGTCTCTGCCCTTGGCACTGGTGGGTTTGGCTTTCTCAGAGTGCTCTGGGTCAGTCTGCAGAGGAAGGAGGTGCCCAGGCTGTGCATCCCAAGAGGACAAGCACTGTGCTCCAGGGGTGATGGTTTAACCTTGTTCAACAACTAGAACTGTGTAGCTGCTTGCTCATCCTTGCTTTTCTCCCACCCCTCAAGCAAGGTGGAGGGGAAAAGGGAAGGAAAAAATAGGGGAAGAGGAGGAAAAAAACCCCCACATGGGTTGAGGTAGAGATAGTTTTATAGAAACAAAAATAGAAAAGGAGAAAAATAGCAATAATAATAACACAGATTGCTCTTCACCCAGTGAACTTGAACTATCCAGAGCAGTGACTGTGGATTCCCAGCCCACTCCCACTCATACATGAAGGGTGACATCCATGGGGTGGAATATTTCTTTGGCCATCCCATCCTTCTGTCAGTTTTTCTATGGGAAGCTGCAAAAAGTCCTTGAATAGTGTAAACATCACTTAGCAACAACCAGAAACAATAGGTGTTGCTCACATTCCTTTCAAAGTAGTCACTAGATAGGGAATTAACTCTCTTCCAGCTGAAAGCAGGGGAGGTGACATTCCCTTCTGCCATCTGCAGCAGTTTGACGCCTCCAAATGCTGCTGCTCTAGTTTCTCCCTCCAGCAGGTGCTTTGTCACATTTTCCAAATTTCCCTGTGTGGGCAGCACAAAGGTTAAGTGCCAAAAGAAGCAGCCTAAGCAGCATCACTATTAATTACAGCTTGATTTGCCTTGTGCAATTAACCTTCTGGTTAGTGCTGCAAATCTGGGATCATTTAGGAGCCTGATCCCTTCATCTGCAGGAAATGAGAGGGCAAAGCCAGGGTCGAGCACAAGTCGAGGAGGGAATGGGGTATTCCTGGCAGTGGGACATGGGGCCAGATGGGGCTCAGACCTAGCAGCTTTACCCTGACCCAGCACCAGCCTTCCAGAGTTGTCTCTGCCTTGGGGCCAGCTGGATGGGGTCAAGGAGCACTGCAAATGAGGGCATGGTTAGAGGGGAGATGGATACAGGCTGTAATGAAGCCTTGCTGATAAGAGTGTAATGAAAAAAAACCTTCATCCTGAATTATTCTGGGTAATGCAGCTCAGGTTGTGAACTGAATGCTTTAAGTAATTGAATTGTAGAATCATAGGGTTGGAAGGGAACTTCCAAGGCCATGAAAACCACAAAAAGTGCTGAAGGGGCTAATTCTGCACAGGTAGAATAAATAACACAGTACAATTTAGCTTATTAGATACTTAACAGAATAATAGAATTGTTTGGGTTAGAAAAGACTTTTAAGATCATCAGGTCCAGCCATTAGTTTTGCCCTTCCAAGACCATCAGCAAGCCATGTCCCTCAACACCACATCTACACAGCCCTTAACAACCTCCAGGGATGGTGACTCAACCACCTCCTTGGGCAGTCTGTTCCAATGGTTGGTAACCCTTTCAGTGAAGAGTTTTCTCCTGACAATGAGTCTAAACCTTCCCTGGTGCAACTCTTCTGCAGGAAGATGATGAACAGATCATCTGCTGAGCTCCAACGAAGCTTTGAGGAAGATGGTCTTCTGCCCAGGGCCCACACTCCATTCTCACCTAAAAGCAAATCCTCACCTGGTAGACCTGGTAAGGTGTCTGCTACAGGAGTGGTCAGTCCTGGGAGGAATCTATAGTACTTCATAACAGGACATTAACCATGGGCACTGTCTGGGAACAATTCTTCTCAAGGGAGTGTGGGTGTGTGGAACATGGCAGAATGGCTGAGGGAGCTGAGTCTCTTGAGCTCAGAGAAGAGGAGACTGAGGGGTGACCTCAATAATAACTATAAATATGGAAAGGGTGAGTGTCAGGAGGATGGAGCCAGGCTCTTCTCAGTGACCTCCAATGACAGAACAAGGGGCAATGGTTGCAAGCTGAGACACAGGAGGTTCCACAGAAATAGGACAAGAAAAACTTAGTTACAGTGAGGGTGAGAGAAGAGTTTCCCAGGCTGCCCAGAGAGGGTGTGGGGTCTCCCTTTCTGGAGACATTCAAAACCCCACCTGGATGCCTTCCTACGTGACCAGGTCTGGGTATTCCTGCTCCAACAGGGAAATGGGACTATATGATTTCTTGAGGTCCCTTCCAATCCCTGACATTCCTGTCATTCCTGTGAGAATGACAATAATTATCCGGGAAGTCCCATGCAGGAGATGCCAGTCAACAGGTGTCTGTCCTTGCTCTGAGTCACTTCTCAAAGTAGCCAAGGTGCTGCCAGTGCTCTCTCAGTGAAGAGACAAATGACAGGATCTCCCTTTGTGCTCATGGCATGGACTGAGATCTTGTGTTTAATGACCTTCACCAGCACAACCTGAATTTCCAAGGGTAGCTAGTTAAAAGGAAGGGCAGACTTACACCATGGGGAAGTGGCAGTTTAGTGAAGGTGCCCAGACATCTTTGTCTGCAGGAACCACTGATGTGAGAACCCATTAGCTGTGTTTACCCTTCCATTATCACGGGGACAACAGAGACCTTTGTTTCCTTTTCTTTCCTTCTGCCATGTTACAAGCCAAATTTTTACTGAAGAAAATCTAATGACTAAAGGAAGAGAAGATTTGCCAATGTTTTTCAAGAGAGAGGTGCTGAGTCCTTGGCATGAGGTTTTGATATTCCCCCTTAGATTCTGGGCCAGACCCCCTCCCATGCTGGTGGCTGCTGTAGACAGTGGTGGAAAAGGTAAAGGATCTTATATTTGTAGAGGAAAAGCTGTCACACTGCATTGAGACTCCCTTGCTTGGAGACCAAGCTCACCCAGAGTCTCCCATGGCTCCTTGTGTCACCCAATTTTTCCAGCCATCTCTTGCAGGGCCATTACTAACCATTAATGACACAAAAACTCAAACACTTCCCTTGTCTTCTAGGGGCTCAACCACCAGCCATGAATTTTTGGCCCCAAAGCCCTGAGTTCTTCACCCAGGAGGGTCATGATGCAGAGGATAACTTGCCTGCTATGTTCCTGGCCCATCAAGATGACACTATGGGTCTTGCATTTCTCCAGCCACTCTTCAACATCAGCCCATCCAAGGACTTCATCCGCTGCCTGCCACTTCAGCTCTCCATGTACATCCTGGGTAAAGCTTCTCCAACTTTCCGTGGGTGGTTTCTCCTTAAGAGTCATGAATGGTGTCTAATATAGACAGGGCTGGTCACTCTGATCTTCTAATTCCACAGGGTTTTTGGATCAAAAATCCCTCAGTGCCTGTGCTGCTGTGAATACTTGCTGGGCTTTTCTGGCTGAAGAAGTCAAGAGGGAACGTGTGTGTCAAAGGATTATACAGGAGAAGATCCTGTATCTGCAGGTATCTGGACTTCTGCAATTCCTATATCCCTCAAAAAAGAGGGTGCTTTTTCTGCTACTGCCCAAGCCAGTACATGGAGATGCTGTTACTAGAGGCTTTCTCCCAGATTCACCCTATTTCTTGTTCTTTTCATCTGCAGAGCTAAGCCAGGTTAGATGTTCATAGTGGGACAAGTGAACACAACAGAATAACCTTTACTGGCCATTGCAGAGCTTGGGACTCTAAAAATGGATCTAAACTTTGTTGAAAACAAGTGTTCAACTGCAAAAGCTGGACTTCCAGGAGCTACTGGAAATAGGGCAGAGCTACAATGGCTCCTTGAAGCAGCTCAAAGATCATAGAATCAACTAATAGTTTGGGTTGGAAAGGACCTTAAAGATCATCTACTTCCAACCCCCCTGCTATAGGAAGGGACACCTTCCACTACACCAGGTTGCTCAGTGCCTCATCAAGCCTGGCCTTAAACACCTCCTGGGATTGAGGGGGCATCCACAGCCTCCCTGGGCAACCTGTTCCAATGTCTCACCATCCTCATAGCAAGGAATTTCTTTCTTACATCTCGCCTTAATCTCTCTCTTCTGCTCCATGTGGGAGGACAGGAGTTCCAGGCTTCCTTGGAAGAAGTCCAAGCTGGTGGTTGGGACACAGTAAAGGTCTAGGAAAGACTTGTCATGTTTAGTACAAGGCTGCCAAAGTGTGAAGTGAAATCCTCAAGGAGACAAAGTGTTGCCTCTGATTGTTTTTTTTTTTCCAGGGGTTGTCCCCAAGAGGAGCAGTTCCAAACTATGCCAAGAAGGTCAAGGTGACCATTCCACAGCTAAACAAAGAGGGTGATGTCATTGAAGTGAAAGGCCACAGTGGGAGAAGTGCCACAAAGGTATGTTGGAAGTTGTTTGCTGCCCATGGATCCTGCATTTTGGTGTCTGGGGAGAAAGGAGGGAGAGGTGGTCTTGGCAGACAGGACTGAATTCTGGGTTGCTGTGCTCTTCTCCCACCCCTGCTTCTGGTCTGCACTGTCATGAGGAATTTTTAAGGACCAGTGCTTGCTCAGCACCTTCCTACATAGAAGGAAGCTGAACTCCTGCCTTGATCATAGAATGGTCCATGCTGGAAAGGACTTTTCAGGTCAGCAGCCATCAGCTTAACACTACCACAATCACTACTAAACCATCTCATTCAGTCCTATGACTATCTGGCTTTCAAATACCTCCAGGATCTCAGTTGTGTGAACACCCATGAAGTGCTGATGAAGAAGGGAAGCATTGTGAGGACATGACCTTTTTACTAAAGAATATGGTCTTTTTCCCAGGAAAGCTGCAGGCTTTCCTTTTTTTTTACCACAGAACAACCCTTGTTACTGTACTAACCAGGATCTTCCCATGCTCTGAGTAAGACTCTGTTGGTCTCATCACTGTTGTATTTCCCCATTTCTCATCCCATCAGGAGCAGAAGGACATCCTGCAGGCTGTCTATCACAACCTGCAAACTGACAAGATTGAGTTAGAAGAGAGAAATGTATTCTGTGGCTCCTACAACATTCGTGTCCTCACAGACCAGTGAGTAGAACAAATGTCTGTAAGGGCAACTGGTCCCCTCCTGTTCATAGAATGGTTTGGGTTGGAAAGGACCTTCAAGATCATCTAGTTCCAACCCCCCTGCCATGGGCAGGGACACCTCCCACTACACTCAGGTTGCTCAATGCCTCATTCAGCCTGGCCTTAAACACCTCCAGGGATCGAGGAGGCATCCACAACCTCTCTGGGCAACCTCTTCCAGTGTCTCACCACCCTCACAGTAAATAACTTCACTCTTATCTCCAGTCTAAATCTACCCTCTTTTACTCCTAGTCCTGCCATTACTCCTAGTTCCTTGCAATCCTGTGTGCATTATGTGGCTGGAGAAGGGTCCCTCAGCATCGGTGTGAAGAAATCCTCAGTGTCAATTGCAGTTACTTAGAAAGATATGAAGGCTGTTTGCTGGCTACATCTCATCTCACTATTTCTTATCCAGACCAGACCCAAGAAGAGTGATCCATTATGGTGGTGGAAACTTGGTGGCCATTGGTTCTGCAGATCGCAAAGTGAGGTTTCTTGAGATGTCAACCATGAAAGAAGTTCCTCCCCTTCTTTCTGGCCACGCTGGGAGCATCAAAGCACTCTTCCTCCATGAGAAGAAAGGGTTTGTTCTCAGCACGAGCTTTGATCTCAGCATCAGGTGAGGCAAACCTGGGAAAAACTAAACTTCTAACCCCTTCCACCTCAATCTTTCAGAATCCTCCTTTCTATTATTTTCATGAAAAGACAGTAGATAAGGAATCACATCTCCCAATCACACAGGACAGCTTTAATTTCTCAGCATCACCCAGCACTGAAGCATCTTAGAAGACCAAATGTGTTTCTCAGGGGCACTTGCAGTGAGATTCTGCCCTTGCTAAGGGCAGCATGGAGCTGGGAGAGTCTGGGTTTGTCCATCACGTTATAGTGGTGATTTTTCAGGGTTTTGGACTGAGTTTGTCCATCACATTCTATCTCAGCAGGTTCAAAACAGTATTACTTGCTGTGAGGCTGCTCCTCTCCTGGTGCTGCACTCTGAAACAAGGGCTGGGTGAAGATGGCAACTTTTAGATCTAATTTATCACTAAACAGCAAAAGTACCATGATGAAGGGTGAAAAGTTAAACTGAAGTTTGTCAGGTTCTGATGTGGTGATTGCACACCCTCACTCAAGGTGGCACTTGACAAGAAGTGAGTTCACCTCCCTTCTGAGGACAGGCTGAAGGAGTTTGGGTTGTTGAGCATGGAGAAGAGAAGGCTCAGGAGGGACTTCAGAGGAGCTTCTCAATACCTGAAGGGGGCCACAGAAAGGCTGGGGTAGGACTTTTTAATAGGATGTGTGATGGAATGACTAGGAATAATGGATGTAAATTGGAAGAGGGAAGATTGAGGCTAGATATAAGAAAGAATTTCTTTGCTGTGAGGGTGGTGAGACCCTGGAAGAGGTTGCCCAGAGAGGTTGTGGATGTGCTCAATCCGTGGAGGTGTTTAAGGCCAGGCTGGATGAGGCACTGAGCAACCTGGTGTAGTGGGAGGTGTCTGTGCCCATGGCAGGGGGGTTGGAACTGGATGATCTTGAAGGATCCTCCCAATCCAGACCATTCTATGATTATCCTGACTTGGTCTTTGGCCTCCCTGCTCTTCCCACTTCAAAAGGGCTGTTTGTTTAAGCTTGAGCTCTCCAGATAAAATCAACAGAAATCCTCTTGGCATCAGCCAGCAGAGATGCAATTTTATCTGGAAAGCTTTATGTTTTGAGGTTAACTGGAGGTAACTGTGCTAGAGGTGAAAGCTGTGAAATCAGGACGTGTGTTTGCAGGCAGTTTGGAAGCAGAACAACAAACTACATTGGTGAAAATTTATTACTAACCCTGTCTTGAGCATTCCAGATCCTTTGACACCTGAGTGAAATGGCTCCTAATTTTATCCCAGTGTAAATGGGGAGAAAAGCTGTGCATGTGAAGCAGAAAAGAATTAAGTCATCAATTCTTCCTGCTCCTGCAGGGAGACTGGTCTAGATGATTTTCTGTGTCCCTTCCAATCCCTGACATTCTGTGATTCTGTGTGAATTAATGACTATTCCCTTTTTGGTTGTTCCTTTTTAGATGCTGGAATATTCACAGTGGTGCTTGTACAAAGGTCTTCACTGGGCACTGTGGGACAATCACATGCCTGGATTTCCATGAGGATCAGTTTGTGTCAGGAGCTAGAGATGGGATGGTGAAAGGTGAGAGCCAAGAGGGGCAAGTCCCTGGCCAAAAGCCAGCAGCAGCCCAGGAGTTGTGATCATAGAATGATAGAATGGTTTGGGTTGGAAGGAACCTTCAAGATCATCTAGTTCCAACCCACTACACCAGGTTGCTCAATGCCTCATCCACCTGGCCTTGAACACCTCCAGGGATTGAGGGGGCATCCACAACATCTCTGCGCAACCGGTGCCAGTGGCTCACCACCCTCACAGCAAAGAACCTCTTTCTTCTCTCCATCCTAAATCTCCTCTCTTCCAATTTACATCCATTACTCCTAGTCCTGCCATCCAGGACCCTATTATAAAGTCCTACCCCAGCCTTTCTCTAGGTTCTCTTCAGGTACTGACAAGTGATGGGTGACACATGGAGAGTGTGAAAGGAAATTTATAAAACAGACAGTAAATTTTAACATTTCTTTTTTTTTTGCCTCCAGAACAGCCTGAATGTGCTCTGTCTCACTGAGCACATTCTCATCACTTCTGCTTTTATTCCATTTCAGCAGCTTTGTGGCTGCAAGGCTAGAACAAATCATGGGAGAGTGGCATCTGCTTTCAGCTTTGCCAGAGATCTCCTTGTAGAAAAGAGTGAAAGCATGTAGAAAAGAAAGCTTATAGAAATAAAAAGTCCATTTTCTTTAAAAAATTAAAATATTTCTTGAAATTTCTTAAAATTTTGCCTCAAAATTATGCTTTATAAGCCAGTACCTGCCCCTACACAGAGCTGTAGGTACAAGGTGCAGCCTTAACTCAAAAAGCATCTTCAGATTAAATAAAAAAAAAGTTATCATTGGGGTTTATGTGCTTAATATTTGTCCCTTTTGTCCCTGACAGTGTGGAGTCTGGCAAGTGGGAAGTGTCTCAGGACTCTGAAGCACAACAGTTGGCTTTGGGTGGTTAAAATGGATGGTGCCCACGTTGCCAGTGGCTGTGAGCGAGGGCTGGTGAAGGTCTGGTGTGCAGAGACTGGTGCTCTCATCAAAGTGAGTTCCTTCTCAGTTGGATAATTTTGTGCTAAACTGTCAAAAAAAATTAAAATCTCCTGTGCTAGTTTTGGGGCTTCTTGGTTACGGCAAAGACTTCACTGAAAAAAAAAAAAATCTGTGCTATTTTTGGAGCTTTTTGGTGATGCCAAAGACCTTACTGAAAATTAAAAAAAGAATCCAAAAAAAGGCAAAATCTGTTTAAATTGATATTAGAAAATGCAGAATTATTATTAGTAGGCAAATAATATAAAAACAGTCTTGCAAACAGCTGCCAATTTTACCCCAGGGTTTGTTTTGCCTCACTTAACCCCTTTGTCATTGAGTATTCCCTGGGGATAAATCTCTCTCTCCAGGAGAAACACTCAGAAGCTGGGAAGAGAATGAAAGGGCTTGGAGTTGGAAGTATCAATTTTGGGGGATTAGCCAAAAAAATCATGAAAATTATAGTAATACCCAATAAAACTCCAGTATAGTAGGTGAGGCTGATAACTGGGAATGCCAAAAGATCTCTTGCTGCAGTTCCACCCAGGTTTCTGACACTGTCCCACCTCTTTCTTTTGCTTTGCAGACTTTAGAAGGGCACCAAGGCCCAGTGAGGTGCTTGTCCTTTGACCAGTGGCACCTTGTCACAGGAAGCATTGATGGATACGTCCTGGGATGGAGCATGCTGGGGAAGCTGAAGAGATGCCTGATAGCTTTCCGCCACCCTAGGTAGGATTGGGATGTTCTTCCAGTTGTACTCAGCAGCCCACTGAACCTGTACAGAAAATATCCCTCTTGTAGGATCACAAAATGCCTTAATTATCAGTCTGAGGATTGGAAATATCCTCACTTTCAACTTTCTTCCTTGTTAAAGTGGTGTCAGGCTGAGGTCTGTCACAACCTGGAATGCAAACACACAGCCTGTGTTCACAGACAGGGGTGATTTAAGGCTGACAGTGGAAAGTCCAGCATTTCTTTCAGGCTGCAGCATCTTCCCCAGCCTGGCTCGGGGATGGAGGTGTCTCTCCATCCCTGTTGATCCATCAGTCCTTAGGGATTCACAGCACTAGCAGGATAAAGGGAAAAAAAACCCTAAATTTGGAGGGTTTTTGCCTCTTGGATGGGCATGGTGCTGGATGGGGGGTCCAGAGCAAGACACAGTCCCAGGAAAGGGAAATTTTCCATGAAATTCCCACTGAGGGGAAAGCCAAGAGGATGTTGGAGAGGGTAGTGGGAGCCTGAGGAAGGGAATGGGCTCAGTTCATGGGGACATGAGGGATGCACGGAGGATCCACCAAGAGGATGTTGGAGGGGGGTGGTGGGAGCCCTGGGAAGAGAATGGGCTCAGTTCTTGGGGATGTGAGGGATGGATGGAAGTTCCACCACATCCTTGGGGGTGGCATTGAGCAACCTGGTCTGGTGTGTCCCTGCACATGGCCTTGGGTTGGAACTAGATGATCTTTTAAAGTCCTTTCTAATCCAAACCATTCTATGATTCCCAGGATCCCAGCTTATCACACGCCTGGCCTGGAGAAGGTATTGCCTTTGTCAGAGGTGGCCAACTTACATGCTGATCTTTACTATTATGTTATTTTCTAGTGTTTTAATTACTTTTTAGATCTGTGAAAAGTGTAGTGTACTCTTTTCGCTTACTTTCTCAGGCATAATATTGAAATTGAAAACTCAGCAGAAAGCTGTTATCACCTTGGCTGCTGTGAGGACACTGGGTTGGTTGGTTTGGACATGGAGTAATTAGAAAGGGCTTTTAAATATCTCAATGAGCATGGTTTAGCCTCTTGATAGGAGATTCTGCTACAAGCGGTAGTTGATCCTGTATCCATGGGAAAACAGGATGAAGGTACCTATAATGGACATGTTGTGTTTTCAGGGAAGTTCTGTCTCTGGAGTTCCTCTACCTGCGTGTGGTCAGTGGCTGTGCTGATGGCAAGATTCGTGTCTTCAACTTCCTGACAGGAACCTGTCTGAAAGTTCTCATGGCCAACAGCAGGGGAGACCCCATATCTTCTTTCTATGTTGCTGAAAACAGGTGGGTGATGACTGATGATAGAATGAGGGGCAGTGGTTTAACACTAGAGCAGAGCAGGTTTAAGTTAGACATTAAGAAGTTGTTCCCCATGAGAGTAGTGAGATGCTGGAACTGGTTGCTCAGAGAGGTGGTGGAGGGCCCAACCCTGGAGACATCCAAGCCCAGGCTTGCTGAGGCTCTGAGCAACCTGATCTAGTGCAGGATGTCCCTGCTCACTGCAGGAGGTTAGACTAGATGGCCTTTAGAGGTCACTTCCAACCCATCATGTTCTCTGACAAGTGCAATCAGTCTCTGAACCAAATGAGGTAGGTGACATCATGATTTAAGAAATTAGGAGGATCTTTTTGCTGTCCTTCTCTCAAAGATATGCAAAAGATGTGTAGATGTCACTTCTTGGGGACATGGTTTAGTGGTGGCTTTGCCAGTGTTAGGCTAACAGTTGAAGCTGTTGATCTCAGTTGGAACTGCTGAACTTCAGTTGGAACTGAAGATCTCAGAGCTGTTTTCTAGCCTAAGTGTCTCTACGGATGAAGTGTAAAGATGAATTAAGAATTTCTTAAGAGTTTAGGTAATCAACACAAGGCCTGGAAAAGCCTTTACCTATTCCCTGACCTACTGCCCTTTCATAAAAGCCACCCATGGATAATTCTTCCAGGTTCCTTCACATCTGCACCTCTAGAGTGCAGGTAGTCCCCAGCTTCTGTGTAAGCAACAGCTAAAATGCTGGTGTGTTCTCAATGCTCACAGCTCTGAAAACACAGTGAGAGGCTGCTAGGAAGAAAACTCCAGCCCACCCAGACCCAGTACACTCCTATTTAGGTCTAAATATGCCTAGTAATGTGGTGTCTTCAATTTCTGATCTAGCTTAGTCTACTGGTGGCAACTTTCATCCTAAATATTGTAAAACTGATTTTGCCATAAACCTGAAAGAGCCTCTGAGAGCTTCTATGAAGTAAGACATAGAACACCCAGTGTCTGATTAATAGGAAAATTGCTCCCATGCCCTTAACAAGGTGATGGCTATCTCAGAGCTGTTCCAAGTGCCCTCAGAAGCAAAGCAATTAGGCAGTAACTGCTTCAGTAAAGGCATCTGTGCTTTTTAATGGCTCTTTCTTCTCTTCTCCAGGCTGGTGATCAATTCACCAAGCAGCTTGTTGCTGTTCCAGTTTGAGGAGGTGAGGTGGGACTACACCTTACCTGCTGACCGAAAGATGGTGGGGAAGAAAAAGCAACGTAAGGGGACTTCAGGCAGAGCATCAGTCCCTGTGCAGCGACCCAAACCCCCCAAACAGAGCCACCCACTCACTCTGGAGACACCAGGTACCTACCAGTTCAATGTCATCTTGCTGGAGTCCACTGCTGGTCACAAACAGGCTGTGAAGAACCTTGAAGTATCTCATACAGCCTCTGTCATGCTCCAGCAGCATTTCCTGGAATGAGTTAAACTAGTTTCATCTGCTCCTTGCCTCCATCCCATCACACAGAATCACAGAATGTCAGGGATTTGAAGGGACCTGAAGAGATCATCTAGTCCAATCCCTCTGTTGGAGCAGGAACAGCTAGAACAGCTCACACAGGAAGGTGTCCAGGCAGGGTTTGAATGTCTCCAGAGAAGGAGACCACACACCCTCTCTGGACAGCCTGTTCCAGTGTTCCATCCCTAAAAACCCCAACCCAAAGTTCATAAAAATCACAATTTTACAAATAACAAATAAAAATCACCTTCCCAATTAGCAAAAGTGTTTGGAGAAAAAAACCTCCACAAACCAGCCAACAAAAAACCACAACAAAATAACAACAAACCAAACAAACAGACAAAAAAAAACTATTTGAGATAACTGAGGAATAAAAGAAGTAGATGCTTTTAAGAAGCTTTCTGTGAGATTGGTCATGAAGGATGTGATGCAGAACCCAACGAAGTTTTATCCAGTGAAAGAGTAACTTTGGAATTTGTAATTTCTGATGGCTTAGGAGTGTGGTCCAGTTGACATCAGTCACTGGCAGGCACTGAAATGAATATAGAATCATATAATGGTTTGGGTTGGAAGGGACCTTAAAGATCATCTAGTTCCAACCCCCCTGCCATGGGCAGGGACACCTCTCTCTACACCAGGTTGCTCAGTGCCTCATCCAACCTGGCCTTAAACACCTCCAGGGATTGAAGGGGCATCCACAGCCTCTCTGGGCAACCTGTTCCAGTGTCACACCACCCTCACAGCAAAGAACTTCTTTCGTCTCTCCAGCCTAAATGTCCCCTCTTCCAATTTGCATCCATTACTCCTAGTCCTGCCAGCCTGGACCCTATTAAAAAGTTCTCCCCCAGCCTTTCAGTAGCTCCCTTCAGGATCTGAGAAGCTACTATGAGGTCCCCCCTGAGCCTTCTCTTTTCCAGGCAATATAGTCAATGTGCTGTCACATAACCTTTCAATGTACAGCCCCTTTTTTTGTAGACAATGTTGTTGCATTTCAGTAGTTCTTTCACTTCCAGGTTTTTGTAAAAACCTTTTGGACCTTTTCAGAAAGGTTTGGTGTAAATTCCAAACCCTGTCTGAGTAACAGAGAAATCAGAAGTATCATTCACCTCCTTCCAGCTGGTGGGCACAGGAACAGGCTGCTGATTCAAGGCTTGAATTATTTAGTGGAAAATTCTCTAGAAAGTCACAGGACACCTGCATTCAGGATCTGCCATCCCTGGGAAATGCAATTACATATAAGCAGGCACCTTTTCAGCTCTAACACTGGGATGTTGGGGGTTTTAATCAGCAGTTATTTAACACAGTATGTATGACAAATCTTCCAGCTCTGCAATCAAACTGTATAAAGCAGCTAAATGCAGGGACTAAGGAAATATTCATGCTTTCAAGGCATAAACTCAAATTCCTTGATGCAGCTCTGCTTGGCCACAGACCTTTAGTTAGTAGAGATGGGGAACAAATAGGGAGTGCACTTAATGTTAGTGTTGAAGTACAGGTTGTATATATATGTTTAATATTAAAATATGATTCTATGACAGCAAATATATATCTAGAGTTGGAAGGGACCTTCAAAGACCATCTAGAGCCACCCCCTGCAGTGACAGGGACATCCTGCACTAGATGAGATTGCTCAGAGCCTCAGCAAACCTTGGATGTCTCCAGGGATGGGGACTCCACCACCTCTCTGGGCAACCTGGGCCAGTGTCTCATCACCCTCATGGGGAGGAACTTTTTCCTAATGACTTCTCTAACCCTGCCCTGCTCTAGTTTCAAACCACTGCCCCTCATCCTGTGGCTTCATGCCCTGGCAAACAGCCCCTTCTCACTTTTCTGTAGCCCCTTCATGCACTGAGAGGCCACTGTGAGGTCTCCCCTCAGCTCTCTCAGCCTGTCCTCTAGCCCTCACATCATCCTTATGTCCTTCAATTCTGAGGTTTTCTCCTAAGCTTTGAGATAATTCTAATACATAGACTTTCAGAGGCTGTGTTAGGAGGCAGAGTCAAAACCCCACTAGTTATGACTTTATTTGGTAAGTTCAACTCCAGCAAAGTTGTGAGTCCTTGACCCCAAATGTGGTGTTTTCTCTTTTGGAAACAGATGGCAGCTCTGAAAAGGACCTTTCTGTCTACACACCAGCACATCTCAATGGGGATCTGCAGTACAAGAAGGAAAGAAGCTTAAGTTGTAGAATGTCCCGTAACAAGCTGTTCTTGATGGTCAACTCGCTGCAGAGACCCTGCAAGACAGCACATTTCTGCTCCAGGGAAGCATGGGAAGATCATCAGTGCCCGCCTGTAAAGCTCCAACTCTTCAAAACCCCTCTGCAGCACAAAAGGGATCAGAGACTCCAGCTCCAACGTGTGAGACCACACAGCGATTCCCTGACCATGAGAAGAATTTCTACTCCCTTTGAAACCAAAGTGCTGCAGCTCAAGCTGAAAAACTCTTTGCATGGAGCCTCTGTGAACTCCTCCATCCCTGCTCCTTCTGTTGTACGCCCCAAGAGTTGTGGTTTCCCACCAGATAAGAAAGCTCAAGGTGGTCACAGCAAAGTCATTCCTCTCCCTGAGGACAGGGTTCCACTTCTAAATCCCTTTGCAGCTTCTTCTGACTGGATGAGAACAACACAGGTGGGGACTGCACAAACGAAAAATGATGTGGTTTCCAGCAGAATAAGCCCTTTTTGCCCACATGCTGTAGGCTCTTCCTCAAGTGACAGCAGGTTCAGGCTTCTGACAGGAAAGCAGAAGGCAGAGTATGAGGCAGCTGCTGTGGCTCAGGATGAGGAACACCAGACACAACTCACAGAAGACCAACAAAGAGCATCCAAGAAGGCCTGGTTAAGGAAAGTGAAAGGTTTACCTGTAGATGCTTTTACTGGTGAGGGGAAAATACCAGCTCCTGAACTTGGGTCTAACACATTTATCTGAGGTAATTCTGCCTTCCAACAACACCAACACCATCAGAACCTTCTGGTTTCCAGTTGAGTCTGCCATGTCAAGATCACTGTGGCTTCTAAGCATAAATGACAATCTCCACTGTGAGTTCTTCTAAGAGATCTTTATTGCTATCTTCAGCTGTTTCTCAAGGATGGAGACCTCTCCTGGAGTTACCCTGTTAGACCTGCTGTCACTGCTTGACACTGAGACAGCTCAACATATGGCTCAGCTACCTGTGAATGACAATAAAAAACTTTTATTGGAGTTCCTGTGGACTGTTAAGTGGAAGCAGTGTGGGCTGAAAAGTGGCTGAGCCCAGAGGGTGAAGATCAGTTGCACAGATTCTAATTGGAGGCCAGTGGTGTAGCTCATGGATCTCTACTGGAGCTGATCTTGTTTAACGTTGTCATTAATTAATGATATGGATGATGGAGAGGGCATGCCCTCAAGCGAGGTGGCAGATGACACCACAGCGGGAGGAGTTACTAGTGCAGCAGAGAGTGGTGCTGCCACCCTGAGGGAGCCGGGCAGGCTGGAGGAAAGGGCTGAGAGACCTGAAACTCAAGAACTGGAAGCACCAAGTATTGCCCCAAGAGATGCTCAAGGCCATCTGGCTGGAAAGCAGCTTAAAATAGTTGATAGGACAAGAGGCAATGGGTGCAAGGTGGAACACAGGAGGTTCCACAGAAATATATGAAAAAACTTTTTCAGGGTGAAGGTGAGAGAAGAGTGGCACAGGCTGCCCAGAGAGGGTGTGGGGTCTCCTTCTCTGGAGACATTCAGACACCACCTGGACACCTTCCTGTGTGACCTGATCTGGGGGATGGGACTAGATGATCTCTTGAGGTCCAACACCCTCTCTGGGCAGCCTGGGACACTCTTCTCTCACCCTCACCATGAATAAGTTTTTTCTCATATTTCTGTGTTCCAGTTTGTACCCATTGCCCATTGTCCTATCATTGGAGGTCACTGAGAAGAGCCTGGCTCCATCCTCCTGACACTCACCCTTTACATATTTATGGACATTTATGAGGTCACCCCTCAGTCTCTCTCAAGCTAAAGAGACCCAGCTCCCTCACCCCTTCCTCAGAAGGGAGATGCTTCAATCCCTACATCATCTGCTGTCTCTCCAGCAGTTCCCTGTCCTTCTTCTACTGAGGTCCCCAGAACTGGACACAATACTCCAGATGTGGTCTCACCAGGGCAGAGCAATACGTCTTATAAACCACACAGAGGTAAGATGTGGGAGCTGGGTTATTGTAGCTGAGATTTTTTGCCAAAAGGTCATGCAGAAGTGAGCAAGGGTGGGAAGTTGGTAACTGGCCTTGTAGTAGCAGGTCTTTGCTGTGGGATGGGGATCTGTCTGGGGTGGTTTTGCCTGACCTGAGACATGAAGCAGCGACGATTTCATATTGACCACGAGGTGGCACTTGCTCACAAGAAACCGGGCTGAAGCTCAGCGCTGCTGCAGCCAGAAGCCCCTTGGCACAACCCTCCTGGAGGAAAAAAAAAAGGCATCTAAGAGAAGGAAAAACATCATGGAAAGGCTGAGGGCTTCTTAGTTGGACTGAAGTGAGGAGGACTGGAGTGTTGTCATCCTGTTTGGAGCCAATCTCCTTGCAGGTTTGGGTGTTGGAGCACTTGGAAAAGCTACAGCCAACGGAGGTGGTGGGAAATTACCTCCAGAGGCAGAGGTGGAGCAAGTCCTGGCTTTAGCTCAGCGCAGTGGGAGGGAGGGAACTGGGTGCTGGAGATGCATCAGGAGGGAGTCAACCTATGGGAAGATGTTATACAAGGTAAGTGAAGGTAACCATGAGATGTTTTACTGTCTTTGTAATTCCCTCAACAATTTTATTGACCTTTTCATGGCCTTTGGGCATGGAGGGGTGACAACCTGGGGAGCTCTGGGCAACACTGGGTTGTGCAGGACATGATGTACCACCAGCAGAGTCAAAGCCAGGCAGAGTGGTGACAGGATGGAGATGAGTAAGGGTTTTCTTGTAAATGTGATGTTAACTTGTACTTGGGTCAACCACAAAGGGTCTGTATTATTCAGAGATGAGGGCATTTCCTGGTGAGGGTGACAGAACACTGGAACAGGCTGCCCAGAAAAGGTGTGGAGTCTCCTTCTCTAGAGACCCATCTGGACACATTCCTATGTGACCTGGTCTGGGTGTTCCTGTTCTGGCAGGAGTCTGGACTGGATGATCTTTTAAAGTATCTTCCAATCCCCAACATTCTTGAGTGCACAGTGATTTTATTCTGTACAGCTTGATGGGTGCTCCTGAGAAAAACACAGAATCAAAGAATGGTTTGGGTTGGAAGGGCAGATCATCTAGTTCCAACCCCCCCTGTCATGGGCAGGGACACCTCCCACTAGACCGGGTTGCTCAGTGCCTCATCCAGCCTGGCCTTCAACACCTCCAGGGATTGAGGGGGCATCCACAACCTCCCTGGGCAACCTCTTCCAGTGTCTCACCACCCTCACAGGAAAGAACTTCTTCCTTATTTCCAGGGAACTTATTTCTTATTTTCATTTCTTCCAATTTGCATCCGTTACTCCTAGTCCTGCCATCCTGCAACCTATTAAAAAGTCCTACCCCAGCCTTTTTGTAGCCCTCTCAGAAAATCTACTCTGAGGTCCCCCCAGAGCCTTCTCTTCTCCAGGCTGAACAACCCTGACTCCTTCAGCCTGTCCTCTCAAGGGAGGTCTTCCTGGAGGGCTTCCCCAGCCTGGACGGGGCTGGGGGAGATGTCCCTGCAGGAGCAGAGGGTGACACTGGGTGGCTTTTGAGATCACACAGACTCACAGATTATCAGGGATTGGAAGAGACCTCAAAAGATCATCTAGACCCATCCCCCTGCTGGAGCAGGAACACCCAGATCAGGTCACACAGGAAGGTGCCCAGGTGGGATTTGAATGTCTCCAGAGAAGAAGACCCCACACCCTCTCTGGGCAGCCTGTACAATTCTTCTCTCACCCTCCCCCTGAGAAAGACTCTTCCAACTCAAACCACTCTATGAAAAACTACTTCTCCTTTTCAATCTCTCCCCCAGAGCATCTCCACCCGACATTACATATTGAGATGGTAGAGTCCCCATCCCTGGCGACATCCAAGGCCAGGCTCTGCGCAGGATGTCCCTGTAGGGGGTTGGACTCGATGGGCCTTGAAGTTCCCTTCTAACTCTGCCATTCTACGATCGCGCTTCCCAGCGCTTCATCCTGAGTTCCGCCGGCTCCTGGCGCTGCGAGAACCTCTTCCCGGGGAGCAGCTCCCAGTCCCGCAGCCGCCATTACCATCGCCTCGCGGTCCCCCGGGCCGGTACCGGCCGTGACCGCGCGTGCGCAGGAGGGCGGTGGTGCCGGGATTGGCCGGTGGCGGTGACGTGGCGGCGGCGGCCGGAAGTGAGGGGTCCCACCATGCTCCGGCAGGTGAGGGGGCAGCGGGGGGTCGGGACTTGGGATTCCGTGCCCGGATCCGAGGCTGTGGATATTACAGGGCTAAGGCCACCCAAGGCCTGTGGCCGGGATCGCGGCAGAGGCCTGGGCCCGGCCCAAAGCCTGAGGCGAGAACCTGGACCCGGCCCGAAGCCTGAGGCAGCAGCGTCTCGGCCCCGAGGGCCGCGCTGTGCTGGGCCTGCACCTCCCGGGCTGTCCGGAGGGAGCTGGACGGCGTCAGGAGCCGCTGGGAACCGATACTTGTCGGTTTAACAGCCGGGAGAGTGTGGGAGAACGGGCCAGGCTGATGTTGTGCAGGGTTGGCCCGAGATGCGGGGCTGGGCTGAGGGAAGGGGCTTCTGGGTTAGAGATTTACTGTTGGTGGCATCTTGCTCTAGGGCCTGGAAGAGAGATCATAGAATCACAGGGTTGGAATGGACCTTCAGAGGCCATCTAGTCCAACCCCCTGCAGTGACAGGGACATCCTGCACTAGATGAGGTTGCTCAGAGCCTCAGTAAACCTGGCCTTGGATGTCTCCAGGGATGGGGCCTCCACCACCTCTCTGGGCATATGCCCTGTCTGTAAAAGTAATTAATTATGTTCCATCACTAATCCGTTTGCCAAAAGAGAGGCTGTCAACCTTTTCCTGCTGTAGGAGTAGCTTTTGCTCTAAGAGGAACAAAAAATAAAAGACCCTGTGACATAGCTGTGAAGCCAGCAGCCTGGGTGCAGGAGGGATTCTTGCACTCACAGAGTCAGGTTATGTTTCTGAAATCACAAACCAGAACATTTAATACTGTAATTTTTTATTTTTTTTTTTGTGGTTTGTATGTAGTTTAATCTTTACATTTCTTCCCAAATAAATTTTAATGTGAAGGTGACACTGTAATACTTTCAGGTGGTCAAAACTTGCACTGCTTGAAGGTAAAACACTGATTCTTGTGTTCTCACGGAGCACTTTGCATCTGTTCCCTGCTTTAGGAGAGTGGTGATGACATTGAGGATGTTTCACTCTTTGATGCTGATGATGATGTATCCAGGAGATCAAAAAAGTCAAAAATAAGGTCAGTGCCCATAAAGAATGTTTCTAGATGAGTGGTTGTCAGGAGCCTGAGGAGAGTAGGGGTTCCATATTCCACTGTAGTATGTAATGGGAAATGCCCTCATTGTTTGGGTAGAGACAGTTCAGTGCAGTTAGTCCAGCTGCCTCCTTCCTCATTCTCCCCAAACTCCTGCCATAGAGGAGTGTCTACACACAGGTGTTATGGTGCCCCGGGATTGAAATTGCACATTTCTGATCTGGAAACTGCCAAAATCGGGAAGGAGGGGGAGTCTGCTGTGTTGAGAAATGACATCTTTCCATTAGAGATGTTTCTGCTGTCAGAACCTTTTAAATTTACCCCACTAAAACTTCCTTACATTGAGCACTGGGTAAAACTCCCGTCCCAAATTCTGTTTGTGTGTAGAATGTCTTCATTATGAGTTTATAATCAGTTTATTTCTCATTGATGAAAAAAGTCACTGCATCCTATCAAAATCATGCCCAGTCATCCTGAATTGTTTTGCAAGCACTTGTTGCACACTGGATTCATGTTAGGATGTAATTTCTCTGAGAAATTCAGTCTTGTCTGAAGGGATTGTGACTGCTTTGTCCTTCATTCCAGGCATCCAGTGGCATCATTTTTCCACTTATTCTTCCGAGTCAGTGCAATAATTGTCTATCTACTCTGTGAGCTCTTAACCAGCAGCTTCATTGCCTGCATGGTGACAATTATCCTCCTCTTGTCCTGTGACTTTTGGGCTGTAAAGGTAAGTTTCTCTTAAGCTTTTTCTTGTTCTTAGAGTCATAGAATGATAGGGCTGGAAAGGACATTCAAAGGGCATCTAGTCCCACCTCCTGCAGTGACAGGGACATCCTGCAACTAGATCAGGTTGCTCAGAGCCTCAGCAAGCCTGGCCTTGGATGTCTCCAGGGATGGGGTCTCTACCACCTCTCTGGGCAACCTGTTCCAGTGTCTCACCATCCTCAGGGGGAAGAACTTCTTCCTCATGTCTCATCTAGTTTCAAACCACTGCCCCTCATCCTGTGTCTCCAAGCCCTGGCAAACAGCTCCTCCCCCCAGCTTCTCTGGAGCCTCTTCAGGCACTGGGAGGCTTCTATTAGGTCTCACCATAATGTTCTCTTCTCCAGTCTGATAATAAAAGTAATTGGTATAATAAAAATAATTGAAGATTGATATTCATGTCACAAAGAAGTGTAACTTTGTGCTTTTCCAACATAATGATCATGCAAGTGCTGTGCAGTATTGCAATAATACAGTAATTGAAGTAGTAATTGGATAGTAATACAGTTGAGTAGTTGAAATAAAACTCTTAAATCACTGTGTGCCTCAGTCTTTTATGAAAATAAAATAGAGAACATCTGCTGGATTTTCTTTTAAGGTTGTACAGGCTGTATTAGCAGGTGAAGTGTGCCTTATGTTATTGCAGTAATTTATCATTGTACTGGGCATATCAGAAAACAGATAATCATGGGCATAAGGGCTATGTAAGCTTGTTCTTCTAAATGTAAGGCAGATGGGCAGCATTGAAAACAGCAGTCCAAACAGCTGAGTATTGAAAAATAATTTTCATTTAGTAGAACATACAAAGCTTATTGGTTTTCTTCTGTTCAGAATGTCACAGGGAGGCTGATGGTTGGCCTTCGCTGGTGGAACCAGGTGGATGATGATGGTAAAAGTCACTGGATATTTGAAGCCAGGAAGGTAAATTTCTTTATTTCTTTTTAAACTTTCTTTTTATTGTTTCTGTGTTATGAAACCCCTGTGGATTGTCAGTTGTTCTTCTGATGGTAAGCTGCCCAACAGAGGCACTACAGGAACAAGCTGCCCAGAGAGGTTGTGGAGTCTCCTTCTCTGGAGACATTCAAAACCCACCTGGATGCCTTCCTGTGTGACTTGGTTTGGGTGTTCCTGCTCTGGAAGGGTGATGCACTGGATGATCTCTTGAGGTCCCTTCCAAACCCTGACATTCAGTGATTCCAACCACAAACTTGTAACCAGAGGCTGTGGGATGAGTTTTTTGATTGTGCAGGTAATTTATCCCTAAGTTGTTCACCCAGTTCAGATTGTTTAACCATTACAAAAAGAAGTGAGTGCTTGCTTGGGATCTCTGCTCTGTAATGATTATGAAATCTATAGTGTGGTGTGAATCACACCTCCATGTATGTAATGAGACAATTACCCTGCTTTGATGCCAAAGAGTATCAATATTTAGTTTTGCCAGTGCTGGGATTAGAAAGCATTATCTGCTTGGCTGTTTCTAAACATGGTAGCTGAACTGTGCAGAAAATGTCACATTTCCAAAAATTAACCTTTCATCTCCAAGCATTCCAAGTGGATTTGATGCTGCTGCTTTCCCCCTTTTTGATAGAAAACGTTGATAGACAAGACAGAGACAACATCAGTGCAGAAAGATCTTTGTGTGATGTAAAAATTTATCTAGGAAGCACCCAGTTGTGTTGTGTAGAGGCAAAAAACTAGGACACTTGTAGATCTGGGGTGTTTTTAATGGCAGTGTGGTCAGTCCAGTGGAGCAGCCTGTTAATTTCACATTTCCTTTCTCTTTTTAGGCATCAGCACAAGGGAGCAGAACCTCATCAGAAGCAGAGTCCCGAATTTTCTGGTTGGGTCTAATCACCTGCCCTATGATCTGGGTGGTATTTGCTTTCAGTGCTCTCTTTTCTTTCAAAGTGAAATGGCTGGTGAGTGAACTCCCTCAGCTCAGCTTCACACCCTGAATTTACATGTAAATCACTGTTGTGACTGTGACTTCTCCTGTCTTTAGGCAGTGGTTGTGATGGGAGTGGTGCTGCAGGGAGCCAACCTTTATGGTTACATCAGGTGTAAAGTTGGCAGCAGAAAGAACTTGACCAGCATGGCCACCAACTACCTTGGGAAGCAGTTCTTGCGGCAGGTAAGATTTCCAGGGGGTTGGAAACCCTCCAGTTTTAATTGTTCCTGTCCATCAGCTCCTTCATTGCCTGGGATGTGAAAAATAAGACTGAAAAGGAGGGATCCCATCTGGTGGAATGTTCTGTTGACCCCTGTGCTCCAGGACAGATTAATTTATCACTGCTGGAAATTGCATGGGATTTTATTTCCTTAGCAGCCCACCTCAGAAAAAAAAAACAAAAAAAGAAATGGCCATGAATAAGAAGCACTATCAAAGTACCCAGTGTATAGCTTTTCACCAAAAGGGCTGTTGGTGCCCTTTCTGATCTTTCTTACCTTCAGCCAGCTCTTCTCAACAGGTCCTTTTCTGCCCCAGAGCTGGGTTTCCTTCCTTCCATAGATCCCTGCAGCAGAAGACACAACTTTCCCTGTTTCACTTCTAGGCTGTCATTTAACTTCTGTTTTTACCAGCTTTCGTGGCTGTGGCTGGCTGTATTCCACAGGTGACTCTGGGGACAGGGGTTTGGCTGCCCTAGGTTGACAAATATTTGCTGAAATTATTGCAATTAGTGTGATCATAAACTCAAACATGAACTATCCTGCTGGGCAGTCTGTGCTGGGATTGTGCTCTTCTTTAGCTGGATTTGCTTCTGAATGCTTTTCCTGCTGCAGTGGTTAACCCAAGGCCCAGACCAGTCTCCACCTTGGGCAGAAATGTGTGTTTTTCCTCAAAATCATGGCAGCAAGTCACGTCATTCTCCTTTTCTTCTTTGTCTCCTGCAGACGTTGGCTAAAGAAGACCAAACAACATCCTGAGTGAGGAGGAAACCTCAAGCCAGGCCGGATTCACAACAGGGGACGACAGAGAGCTTTGCTCTGACCATGAGATTTGGGAGCTGCAGATGTGAGGTGTGAATTAAAAGAAGTAAATAAATAGTGTGAGGTTTCAGGTTAACACTCCTAGCAGCTTGTATTAAATTCTCCACTGGCAGTTTGCATTTCAGGCTTTTCTTTAGTTTGATTAATCTGAATTAATTTGCCTAAACCCTAAATTTAAAAGTTATCCTAGGTGGCTGTTCATACAGGCTTAGAACTACTGGATGAATGAAGAGAAAATTGATGAACATCCTTCTTCAGAAACACCATGCACAAGCCCAGCCTTCTGTTATTTAAGAATTCCCACAGCTCCTCCAGCAGTTGGTGCCTCAAATAGTTTCAGCTGTGGGTTTTGCTGCATTTTATTCTTGAAAGTTGTTGCTGTTTCTGTTAGAGTTCAGGTAGCTCTTTTGGCTCTGCATCTCATTCTCTGATTTGGAGTTGGTGGCAGTGAAGGACATTTAAAGGTGATGTTACTTCTTGGCTTAGCAGGAAAATTTTTAAGTCTCATGGAAACTGTAGGAAGTGGCTTCTGAACAGCTCCAGCCTTTTTAAAAAAATCTGAAGCTCTTTCAGAGGTCTCACTGACATCTAAACCACCTGGATTTATGGAAAGTCCCAGTTGTACCTGCAGGCCTGTGTATGGAGGATGTAGCAAAAGTAAAAGCAGGTTAAGAGAGGGGTTGTGGGGACAATTTCAGAGAGAGAGGGAATGTGGGAGCAGTCACTGAGGCTGTTAAAGCCAAGCCATCCTGCAGTATGTGGATGTACACTTGGTTGTGTGGGTCTTCTCTGGCCAGGATGATGTAGGCTGATGAGATCTGCAGTTTCTTCACCAGTCCCTCAATGTAGGATTGCAGGGAACAAGCCCTGCAGGGGTTTATGTCTGTTTAATCCCTGTGGGGTGTTGTCCTCAGGCCATGCTCCTCACTGAGTGTGGGGGCTAGAAAAAAGCCCTTTGTAGGATGTTGAACTGGTGGCTGGCAGTGTTCACTTAGATGGCAGAAAGTGGTGTGCTCTGTGTGAGAAGCTGTGCGAAAGGAGTTGCTTCCTTCTTGTCATGTCATTCTGTTGAAGGCAGATTGTGCTTTCACATTGTGAACTTTGGATGAGGTGTTTTAAATGAAGAATGTGATTTCTCTTTAAATGATGAGTATTGTAAACTGTGGGGTTGCATTAACACCCTCTTTCTCTCTCTCTCTCTCCCTGTGCTGTAGCAATATAGGGGAGCTGTACATTTGTTTGACTCTTTGGATCAATACCTTCCTTTTGTAAATATGTATTTATAAAATCTTGGAATTAAAATAACTCTTTGTTTAACCAGAGCAGATATCCCTTCTATGATTCTTTATGGTGAGGATGATGAGACACTGGAACAGGTTTCTCAGAGAGGTTGTGGATGCCCCTCCTCTGGAGGTGTTTAAGGCCAGGCTGGATGAGGCACTGAACAACCTGGTGTAGTGGGAGGTGTCCCTGCCCATGGCAGGGGGGTTGGAATTAGATGTTCTTGAAGGTCCCTTCCAACTCAAACCATTCTATGGTTCTGTGATTCCATCATTTGTGGCTGAGCTCTGTTTTTTGCAATGTAATTTTAACAGGAGTTATTTGTCAAGTGAAATGGTGCTGTTTAGCAAGGTCCAGACAGTTCCTTTCAGGGTCTTGGACAGTTTTCTCTCTGCAGTTACTTTCTTCCTAAGTGCACAGGAGTTTGGAGAGCTAAAGTTATTAATTGTTGCTCTAAAGATTGGGCAAGATGTAAATTGTTTAAATTAGACATTAGGAAATTCTTCACTGTGAGGTGAAACACTGGAAGAGATTGCCCTGAGAGGTGGTGGAAGCCCCATCCCTGGAGACATCCAAGGCCAGGCTTGCTGAGGCTCTGAGCAACCTGATGTAGTGCAGGATGTCCCTGTCCCTGCAGGGGGCGGCACTAGATGGACTTTGAAGGGCCCTTCCAACTCTGTGATGCTATGATTCCTTCTGAAGGCAATGTCTCTGCCCAAATAGATCCCTGTCAGGGGGGCAGTGTGCCACCACAGAGCAGGAACTTCTCATCCCTGCTTACCTGGAAGAGATGATTTATTCCCAGTGCAGCATCTAGCTCTGTGGAAGTTGAATTCTTTCTGCTCCAGTCCAACAAGCTCCCAGTTTGCCACTGCAGTTGGAGGAACAGCATCAGCACAGCATGAGCCACCAGGTAGTTGTTTTAAAATGTGTTGAAATTTTTAGATTTAACCTTTTTTCCCCTGTTGACAAGGCTTCCCCCAAACTGCTGGAAAACAGAACATGCTTTTTTGGAAGCCACAGTTTATTTAATCAAGGACAGAGGCATTTATTACTAAGTGACTTTAAATATAGCCCTCTTTGGCTTATTTTTAGCCTCTTGGCAGGAGTTCAGTCTTTTGGCTTCCGAGAAGTTGGCATTTTATTGCGTTTCTCCACGTTGTGGATCAGAACCAAATTTCTTATCGCTGCTGCCGCTGGGTGTGAGACACATTTGATTTCTTCACTCGCCGCCTGCTGGGGTTTCCTGTGGGGCAGGAAGTGTGGGAGTTGCTGCAGGAATGGGAAATTCTCTGAATGTGCTTTTTTTGACAAGCCCTGGGAATCCACACTCAGGGCATCAGCTGAGTAAGGGTGGCCCCACCTAAGATTTCCAGGCCTGAGTGGTTGAACTTCTAGGATTTGCAGAAGGAGAAATATTCTAAGAACAGTCCCAGATTGGGAGCCCGCAACATAAGAAGGGCATTGAGGTGCTGGTGCAGGTCCAGAGGAGGGTCATGGAGATTATGAGAGGGCTGGAGCACCTCCCTTCTGAGGACAGGATGAAGGAGTTGGGGTTGTTCAGCCTGGAGAAGAGAAGGCTCAGGGGGGACCTCAGAGTAGCTTCTCAATACCTGAAAAGGGGCTACAGAAAAGCAGGAGTAAGACTTCAGTAGGATGTGTGATAGCAGGACTAGGAGTAATGGGTGCAAATGGGATGATGGGAGATTCAGGCTGGTTAGAAGAAAGAAGTTCTTTATGGTGAGGGTGGTGAGACACTGGAACAGGTTGCCCAGAGAGGTTGTGGATGTCCCCTCCCTGGAAGTGTTTAAGGCCACTGAGCAACCTGGTCTAGTGGGAGGGGTGCCTGCCTATGGCAGAGGGGTTGGAACTAGATCATCTTTAAGGTCCCTTCCAACCCAAACCAGTCTGTGATTCTATAATAAAACACTATTTGCTCCAAGAACACCTTGGTTGTTGCAAACTGAAAGAGTGGAGGGGGCCTTGAAATCATCCTCATTTTACAGGCAGAGCTGCACTGAGTCCTTGGAGCGTTAGTGTCTGGTGTCAGAGGGGATCTTGGCTTATGGGCCTGGGGGACATTTCATGTCTGGTTTTGGGTACATGAGGCCTCATCCTTCTAGTGTGTTGTAGAGATGAGCTTCTGTTGAACTTTGGCAGCAGTGGGGATTGGTCTGCTCCTGCTTTGTGATGTCCTCATTCACTAAGTCCTTGCCAGTATGGCACTGGTGTCCCCACAGGGGAAGTAATGGATTTCAGGGGTAGAAGCAAGTATTTTTCTAACTCCATGCTTTAACATGGTCCCCTAAATGTTCTCAAAGCACAAAAGCTTTAGAGGCATCTAAAGTTGGGTGCATCCCCCCATTCTGTGCACCCCCTGCCCTGGGGAGAGTCACAAGGAGAGGGAGAGGGAGGGAAGCTGAGTGTGCTCATGGGCAGCCAGGACTTGGAGACTGAGCCTGTCTGTTCTTTCCTCCAGAGGTTTCTTGGAGACTGGCCAAGCCCTTGGAGGTTTCCAGGGTCTTTTGTAGTTGCTTGGCCCTGGCTCATGAAGGACAGGACATCCCAGCTGGTATTTCCTAAACAAAAAGCTGCAGGGAGTAATGGAAAGTGACCTTTGGGGAGACCAAAGGAACAGGGATGTGGGTGAGGAGGATGGATGTTGGCCAGGACCCAGCACCAGTTCCAGGGCTCCTGGCAGGAAGGAATGGCTTGCTTCCCTCTTGCTTTTCTCTACAAAAAGCCACAATTTGAGGAGCAGGCATCTCCTTCCTACCCTGCAAACCCCCAGCAAACTGAGAGCCTCCCCACTGTCCTCACAAGAAAAGGGAAGGGTAGAGAGGAAGGAAAAGCTATTTCTAGTTCACTCTCAGCAGCATTTTTATACCACAGAGGATGTGTGAGCACATCATTAATTGCACAGAGCAAACCCTGTGCACTGAACGTGATGCCAGTTCATAGAATCATGGAGTTGGAAAGGACCTTCAAAGCCCATCTAGTGCCACCCCCTGCAGTGACAGGGACATCCTGCACTAGATTAGGTTGCTCAGAGCCTCAGCAAGCCTGGCCTTGGATGTCTCCAGGGATGGGATGGGAACTCCACTACTTCTCTGGGCAACATGGACCAGTTTCTCATCACCCTCATGGGGAAGAACTTCTTCCTCATGTCATATCTACCCCTGCCCTGCTCTAGTTTCAAACACTGCCCCTCATTCTGTCACTCCATGTCCTGGCAAACAGCCACTTTGCTGACCTTCCCCTGGTATGAAACTTTCTCCATCCTTTGCTATGGATTTTTTTCCCCACAAACAATTAGTTTGTAAATTATCCAATTAATGGCTATTAATGTCAGGTCATCTCACACCACCCCAGCTGCTTGTTAGGCATTTCAAATACCTTTTACACTTGCCAGGTGGGACTTCTTGGCCATGTTGATCCTCTTCAGCTGTCTATTTCTGTGCATCCCAGTCTGTAGTAGCCCAAACAATTTGCTCAGTGTAGGAGTTGGAATTTCTGCTCTGTTGTTCCTCATCATCCTCACAGAATCCCTAAATAAACCCCAAAACCATGTTTGCCTCCTCCCACCCATCTGGCAGCAGTTGAAGTCCTCAGTTTCTCTGGGGACTGGTGGTCTGGTGGGTTCATCCCTGAGCTCTTTGGACTCCTCCTGGAAACCTCCTTTTCCTGTTGAGTTATTCCAGTTTGTGTGCAAATGTCCTTCTGTTTAGTTCATTTTGGGTGAGTTCTTTAGATAATTTTTTAATTTTTTTTTTTTTAAGATCAAACAGCAATGTGTAAACAACTCCATAGTAACCACCAGTCTGTGAGTCATGGAGGTCTTCTGCCACGGGACAGATTCCCTCACTTTTGTCTATAGTTGTGTTTCCAGGGTTCAGTTGTGGAAGTGATTACTCACCATTTCCTACTGCCTGTGCCCATCTTGGGTCCAGCCCTTTTTTGATGGCTTTTCTGACTTCTCTTCCATTAGAGGAGCCTCTACCCCCTGGGAGACCTTCCACGTTTGTTCTCTATCCCCTCTGCTCTAAGGTTTAAATCTCCATCCAAATTTCTCTTAACTAGTAGATGGATTATTTTCTGCTTTATTTGGAGCCCTCCCTCCCTCACAGCTGGACCCTGTTTCAGAAGGAATTTGAATCACCCACCAAAACTGGGCTTGGGAACTTCCACACCCACTTCCCAGCAATCCCAGAGCCCGCTGGGCTGTGGAGGGGCCTCAACCCACCCTCAGGCAAAAGTCCTGACTCAAAACCTCACCCCAAATATCTCTGAATGGGAGGAAAACACAATGTCTGTAATATCCTTGTGGGTTTCTTTCCTCTCTTCTTGCAGTGGGATTGGGGGTGCTGCATCCCCTGAGGATCCCTTAGGAAACATTAAAGCAGCCTCCTCAGTAGCATCTGGGCAAAACTTCTTAATGCCCTCATGGTCTTGTATTTAAGGTCAGCACCAGCAAACATATGGAGCAACCCCTACAGCTGGGACCCTCCTGTCTGCCCGAGGCAGGATTAAGTCCATCCTTCTCCCATCAGAACCTATAGGGCAGCAGAGGGAGCTCTTCTGCTTTTTAAAATTAATTTTTTTTCTCTTTTTTTTTTTTTTTTCTTAAATATGGAGCTGAGAAAGCTTTCTGGGAGCTCTCTGGAAATGTCTCCCAGGATTAATTCCACCATGTGAGAAGTGCCAGGAGCAGCCTCCCAACCCACATGGATCCCGTGTGAGTGTGGGACTGCAGTAGGAAGGGTGTCACCTCCTTGGGCGTCACCCCAGGCTGTGGCCACCCATCCTCCCTCTCCTCGTGGAGGGGTGACAAAGAGGAAAACAATAAATAAAACCACCTCTCCTTCCTCTGGTGCTCCCTCTGAGCCTGCTGGGGCTGAGCAGGGATATAACAGGAACATGATTTCACTGCCTGGCTGTTAGGGGGTGGTGTGAGCAACCACTTGAGTTGGAAAAAGTAAGTAAATAACAAATTTATTCCCAACTGGGTGTGTGTCTGTGTGTGTGTAGGACCAGCCGTCTGGGTTGTGTCTTCTCAAACAGACCCTCCCAATTTTGGGGAGTAAACTTTTAAATAAGTAGTTTCTAGGAAGCAATTCAGTCCCGTGGCCATGTGTTGGGGGTCACGTTGCACACCCCTGTGGGTCCAGCATCCCTCCCTGCCGTGTGGGCTGGGTGTTTGGGGTGTAGGGATGGACATTTTACCATACCTGGTGGTTTTAGTGGGAACTGCTGGGTTTAGTTGTTGGACACTACTATAAAAATCACATCTACTGCTTCCAGGCTCATCAAGGACAAGTGCAAGGTCCTGCCCCTGGGTTGGGGCAACTCCAAGCACAGGCACAGGCTGGGTGGAGAGTGGCTTGAGTGCTGCCCTGAAGGGAAGGATTTGGGGGTGTCAGTGGATGAGAAACTCAACATGAGCCAGCAGTGTGTGCTTGCAGCCCAGAAGCCAACCCAGTCCTGGGCTGCATCAAGAGGAGTGTGACAGCAGGGCAAGGGAGGTGATTTTGCCCCTCTACTGGGCTCAGGTGAGACCCCACCTGGAGTTACTGTGTCCAGTTGTGTAGCCCTCAACATAAGAAGGACATTGAGCTGTTGGAGCAGGTCTAGATAAGGGCCATGAAGATGATGAGAGGGCTGGAGCACCTCCCTTCTGAAGACAGACTGAAGGAGTTGGGGTTGTTCAGCCTGGAGAAGAGGAGGCTCAGGAGGGACCTCATAGGAGCTTCTCAATCCCTGAAGGGGGCTGGGGTAGGACTTTTTAATAGGATACAGGATGGCAGAACTAAGAGTAATGGATGTAAATTGGAAGAGGGGAGAATTAGGCTGGAGATAAGAAAGAAGTTCTTTGCTGTGAGACACTGGAAGAGGTTGCTCAGAGAGGCTGTGGATGGCCCCTCAATGCCTGAAGGTGTTAAGGCCAGGCTGGATGAGGCACTGAGCAACCTGGTGTAGCGGGAGGTGTCCCTGCCCATGGCAGGGGGGTTGGAACTGGATGTTCTTTAAGATCTCTTCCAACCCAAACCATTCTATAATTCAGGTCCTTCCCAAACTCCTCTCTCACTGTATGGGTTCTGGCTGGTTTTGATGGTGGATGAGGAATAGCTGTCCCTTGCTCAGGGACATTTCTCTCAGAGTCACATTTTCAAACTGTCACATCTGTGCATCCTCCTGCCATGGCTGGTTCCTACCCACCAACTCCCAAATCCATCATGACCTGGTTTTGCAGTTTTTCCTTATCTCATTTGCTCTGGGCAAGCACTTTGGCCCCTCTACTCGGGTGGTCTCACCCAGGGACTTCAAACACAAACATCCCCAGTGTAATTTTTGGCAATGTCCAAGTTTCTGGCTTCAGATAGATACATCAACAGGACTTGTCATCATGTTTCCCCCCACCCCCTTTCCTGCAAGAATGTGAAGTGCTCTTACATGATTTTAGGATACCCGCAGAACAATTGACCTGTTATCCAATCTTCTGATTTCATTTTTATAACGCAGGACTGCAGTTTGCCTCTCCTGGCTGACATCCCCACTCACAGAGCCCTGCTGCATCTTCATCCTCAGTCATCATCCTTCACCATGAGGGTGGTGAGGCACTGAAACTGGTTGCCCAGAGGGGTGGTGGATGCCCCTTCCCTGGAGACACCCAAGGCCAGGCTGGATGAAGCTCTGAGCAACCTGATCTAGTGTAGGATGTCCACAGGGGTGGGACTAGATGGCCCTTAAAGGTTCCTTCCATCTCTATGATTCTTGGCCAGGTTGGCCAGAGAGGTGGTGGAGGCCCCATCCCTGAAGACACTCAAGGCCAGGCTTGCTGAGGCTCTGAGCAGCCTCATCTAGTGCAGGATGTCCCTGTCACTTCAGGGGGTGGCAGTCATGTCCCACCTGTCCCCAAAACACACAGCAGCATCAGGCATGTTCTGCTCAGCCTGAGTCCCCCAGTGCCATGGCCAGTTGTCCTGGTTCTTACCTTCAACCAAGTGTAATCCTTTCTTTCATCCAGGAAAATCAGCACCAACCACAGAGTGTTACCAAGCCCCTGGAATTAAAATTATCTCAAGCATTAAACAAGCCCAGTAGAGCTATAAATCAAATCCTCTGCTTCCAGGCAAACCCAGCTCCATCCCAATGAATCACACCCTCCTCACTTCAGCATTTTAGGGACATGTGAGAATGACTTAGCTCAAGTCAGAAAGTCCATTAAAAATGAGAGTCCTGATGACTAAAGGGAGGATTTTTACAAGCACAGCCAAGGTTGTGAGGAAAATGTGGGCATTTGTAGGAAGAGTTGTCATCCTAAAAATATTTCTGCAAAGAACATAAAAAAACCCTGGCAGGAACTGAGGGGTGGGAGTGGGCAGGGATGGGGCTGAGCTTGGCTGAAGTTGCCTCTCTCCACCTTGCAAATAAGGCTGGGAGAAAGCAGATTTCCTTGGAAATGAAAATTTGTCTCCCTCACTTTGCCATGCCCCTTTGCCAAGATGAGACTCCCAAGAGTGCAGCCACCCAGCAGGGCTTCAGCTCAAAGAGCTTAGGACCTTTACTCTGCTCTTGTGAGACCCCACCTGCAGTTCTGTGTCCAGCTCTGGAGCCCTCAGCACAAGAAGGACATTGAGCTGTTGGAGAGGGCTCTGAGGAGGCCATGAGGATGATGCAGGGGCTGGAGCCACCTCTGCTCTGAGGACAGGCTGTGAGAGCTGGGGATGTTGAGTCTGGAGAAGAGAAGCTGCACCTGGGGAGACCTCCCAGTGCCTGAAGGGGCTACAGGAAAGCTGGGAAGGGGCTGTTTGCCAGGGCATGGAGCCACAGGAGGGGCAGTGGTTTGAAACTAGAGCAGGGCACCGTAAGACGGGACATGAGGAAGAAGCTCTTCCCCATGAGGGTGGTGAGACACTGGAACAGACTGCCCAGAGTGGTGGTAGTGGTCCCATCCCATCCCTGGAGACATCCAAGGTCAGGCTTGCTGAGGCTCTGAGCAACCTAATCTAGTGTAGGATGTCTCTGTCACTGTGGGGGTTGGACTAGATGGCCTTTGAAGGTCCTTTCCAACTCTAAGATTCTGTGTGCTGGGAACAATGTCAGTCAGTAGGACTGCAGACAGAGGGTGTTCTCTGCTTCTGCAACACCATGTCTGCCTTTTAGTTCTTGCAGAGAAGCTCCTTATCAGATATTGGCCATGCTCAGGACACCCTGGCAACAGTAAGGAAGAAAAATTAAACTTGCTGTATTTTTCTTCGAGAAGGTGTTCAGGGGTTGAGATCTCAGAGGAGTTTGGGAACAGGGGAGCTGGCTTTCATAGGGCAGAAACAAGCAGGACACATCTGACCATGTTCCTCCTTGTGAGCAGCAGAGTGAGATTGGCCCAGCCATTTGCTGTTCTCCCATGACAAATGGGATGTGGCAACTGGCCCCTACTCTCTGCATCCACTCCCACCCAGCTGGTGTACCACTGCCAGAGAAACATGGGCTGGGAATAGGTCCATGGCCCCCTCTTGGATGGTTAAGTTTGGAAGGTGGAGTTCACATCTCCTGGAGCACACATGCTCACTTTATGCTTGGAGAGGCAGGTGGAGGCCACCTCATGGAGCAGGACAGACCTTTGCAGCACTTGATAAAAGCCACTTTATTCATCTTCTGGCTTTTGTGGCAACCTGACCCCCCTCAGACAAGCAAGGATGGAGCAACAGCTCTGAACACAGTGGGACAGGGGAGCACAAGCAGATGCCATGGGAGGTCCCACCACCCAGACACCTGGTGATGGGCATGTAGGATGCTCTGAGGCACTAAAAAGCATCTCAGTGCAGGTTCCTGCTGGGGTGCAGGACATGGCTTCCACACCCAACCCATCCTCCCTGCATTGAGACACACAGGAATGCAAAGACACACGTGTGCACACTCGTGTTCTCCACAGTTACTTATTTCCTTGTCTGCTCTGAATTTTTGAGACAAAGGCAAGGTCTGGGCTCTGGGCTCTGGGCTGTCCTCAGGGACCCTCAGGGAGGTGGAGCAGCCTCCAGCTGCAGGGGATGAGCTCAGCACCAGCTCAGCCCAGGCAGCCTCCACCTTCTGTGAGTGCTGGAAGCTGGGATGGAGCTCAGTGCTTCTCATCAGCAGCTTCTCAACATCAAATGACTTTAATTGAGGTGTTGGAGTGGGGCCACAAAGATGATGAGAGGGTTGGAGCACCTCCCTTCTGAGGACAGGCTGCAGGAATTGGGATTGTTCAGCCTGGAGAAGGCTCAGGGGGGACCTCAGAGTAGCTTCTCAGTACCTGAAGGGGGCTACATAAAAGCTGGGGCAGGACTTTTTAATAGGGTCCAGGATGACAGGAATAGGAGTGATGGATGCAGGTTGCAAGAAGAGAGATTCAGGCTGGATAGAAGAAAGAAGTTATTTGCTGTGAGGGTGGTGAGACAGTGGAAGAGGTTGCCCAGAGAGGTTGTGGATGCCGCCTCAATCCCTGGAGGCTGGATGAGGCATTGAGCAACCTGGTGTAGTGGGAGGTGTTCCTGCCCATGGCACAGGGTTGGAACTAGATGATCTTTAAGGTCCCTTCCAACCCAAACCATTCTATGATTCACTCCCTTCCTTGCCCACGTGGCCTCTGGCTGCTGCTGGGTAAGAGCAGTTTTGTGGCCATGCCCTGTGCACCTCTCATGGGTTTGGGATGGATTTCATGGAATTGGTACAGATTTCCTGTGTTTTTGAACTTTAGCAACCACATAGCTTTGGCTTGGTGATGTCCAAAGGTGCAGAGGAACCAGGAGATTGTAAAACCCACCTCCACCTCCTGAGCATCTTCATCCTGACCCAGGAGCACCCCCAGAACCAGATGTGAGCCCCACAGCTCAGGTCTCTCCTAGCCTAAATATGCATTTGAAGGAAATTCCAGCTCAGCCCCCTCCTGGCGAAGCCCTCTGGCTCTACTCTCGTGGTTTGAGCCCACAGGACCTCCCACTTCCCAGCTGCAAATACCTTGTAGCTGCACCAGAGGAAGCAGCCGAGCTCATGTGCCTGGGAATTATCCCATGGCCTGAAACTTTGCCGAGCCTGGAAGCCATCTGGGTGACCCTTCCTGGGGTCAGAGGTGAGACATTCCATTTTTCCCGTGTCACTGGGAATAAAAAGCAAAACACTGGCTGGTGCTCACTGCCCCGTGTGACATGAGGACGTGTGTCAGGAGCACTTTGTTTCAACTGTGAATTAGCAACATGAAAGCCAAAAGCCACCAGGTCCTGCAGGCACACATCAGAGGGATGTGTCACTGTCATAGAATAATTTGGTTTGGAAGGGACCTTAAAGATCATCTATTTCCAACCCTTCAAGGGAAGGAACAAAGAAAGGGAGCACAAATGAAGGGCTGAAACATAGAATCACTAATTGTCAGGGGTTGGAAGGGACTTCAAGAGATCACCCAGTCCAATCCTCCTGCTGGAGCAGGACCACCCAGGTCAGGTCACACAGGAAGGTGTCCAGGTAGGGTTTGGATGTCTCCAGAGAAGGAAACCCCACACCATCTCTGGGCAGCCTGGGATACTCTTCTCTCACCCTCACCCTGACAAAGTTTTTTCTTATATTTCTGTGGAACCTTCTGTGTTCCAGCCTGCACCCATTGCCCCTTGTCCTACCATTGGAGGTCACTCAGAAAGGCCTGGCTCCATCCTCCTGACACTCACCCTTTCCATATTTATAGACATTAATGAGATCCCCCCTCCATCTCCTCCAAGCTCAAGAGACCCAGCTCCCCCAGCCTTTCCCTCAGAAGGGAGATGCTCCAATCCCTCACAAGCCTATAGGGCACAGCATCTGGAAGGGGAAATATTAATGGACTCAATGTCTGGAGAGAAAATCAAATGCAGAATGTGGATATAAAACTATCAGAGCACTGGGTGGATGTGGAGATGTGAATTTATTGCAGTTCGTGACATGCATTCACTGGGAGTTGAATAGAGTCAGTCACTAGCAGCTGAGTGGCCTGTTTAAATTAACTTATTTTAAATTTAACAATTTAATTTAACAGTTTAATTGAAGATTAAGTCAATCCCATACAATTTCGACCTTATGGACCACCCATGAACACTTCTCAGGACACCCATCATCAGGGAGACCTGAGAAGTCCCACTAGAGGGAGTTGAGCTGTCCCAGAGAGGATGTTTCTCTCCAGCCAGAACAGAACAGAATAACAAAACAAAACAAGACATGGGCACGACCATGGGTGGAAGTAGTAAGGTTCTGACAAAAGTCATGAAGGACAAAGCTCGTCACCCATGCTGAGTCCTGGGGTCCTTGTTTAAGCCTTCTCCTGACCCCTCCCTTAGAAATGGCACTGCCATGATGGGGTGGTGAATCCCAGACTAACACCTCCCTCAAATAAAAAGGTCCAAGCCATGAGAAGAGGGGAGGTTTAGATGAGATCTCAGGAAGACATTGTTATGCTGGGAATGGTGAGTTCTTGGCCCAGGTTTCCAGGAGAAGCTGTGGCTGCCACATCCCTGGAGGGGTTCAATGCCAGGTTGGACAGTTCTTGAAGCAACCTGGGCTGGTGGGAAGTGTTTCTCCAACAGCACAGCACTTGAATGGCACTGGATGGGCTTTAAGCTCCTTTCCCACCCAAACCATTCTGTGATTCCATGAATGGGAAGAGGGGAGGTGGGTCTGGACCAGCTTCATGATGGGATGCTTCCCATGGAGAATAAATGAGGCAGCACAAGGAAGAGGGGAGGAAATCACCCTGGAGGTGTGGCTTGTTTACCACAGCTCACACTGATCCTGCTCAGGAAGAACATCCCTTGACTTCCCCCATCCCATGGCACTCCAGGAGGTTGTTTTGGTGTGTGGGGAGAGGCTCTGGGGGTTGTCTGAAGTGCTCACTGAGAGACACCCATTTCCATCTCTTCCTTCCCAGCCAACAGCCCAGAGTGACTCAGATTTCCCGGAGATGCTCTTATCTCGTCCTGCCCAGAGCTGCCCCCCACAACCAGGGTGAAAAAGCAGCCCCTGGAAAGCTGCTCTCTGCCCTTTCACAGGCTGCTGGAGGTTTCCTGGACTGCCTGGAAAGAGATTTTTGAGGACTGTGGATATGTGGATGTAAATTGGAAGAGGGGAGATTCAGGCTAGATAGAAGAAAGAAATTCTTCACAGTGAGGGTAGTGAAACACTGGAAGAGGTTGCTCAGAGAGGTTGTGGATGCCACTTGATCCCTGTAGGTGCTTAAGGCCAGGCTGGATGAGGCATTGAGCAACCTGGTGTAGTGAGAGGTGTCCCTGCCCATTGCAGTGGGTTGGAACTAGATGATCTTGAAGGTCCCTTCCAACCCAAACCATTCTATTATTCTTTCTCTGCTTGTGGCACAAGATCTCCAGGATTTAACTATGGCTCCAAGGAACTAGGCTGCCTCAGCCCCCTGCTTAATTTTTCTCCCAAACTGGGCAATCACAGAATCATCACAGAGTCATAGAGTTGGAAGGAACCTTCAAAGGTCATCTATCCAACCCCCCTACAGTCAGCAGGGACATCCTGCACTATATCAGGAAATACTACTTGTACTAGTATTTTCATGAGGTAAGTGCTATGGTCTACACATTGCCACTGAGCATTTCCTCTGTCCCCTAAGTCTGGACCACACCAGCATCCCCTGCACAGCTCCCCCAGTGAGACACCTTGGACAGCATGCTGTGTCCTAAAAGCAAGTCCATCCAGCCTGTGCCATGAATGACTTGGCAGCGCCTCTAAAGCCATTTTCTCACTGGTTCCCTCTCACCAGGCACAGAATTAGCACCCCTGGCTATGAACAATTAATCCTGGAAAACATTCCACCTCCCTTGCTCATCATTAAATCATAGAATGGTTTGTGTTGGAAGGGACCTTAAAGATCATCTAGTTCCAACCCCCCTGCCATGGGCAGGGACACCTCCCACTAGACCAGGTTGCTCAGTGTCTCATCCAGCCTGGCCTTAAACACCTCCTGGGAGGGGACATCCACACCCTCTCTGGACTACCTCTTCCACTGTCTCACCACCCTCACAGGAAAGAACTAATTTCTTATCTCCCCTCTTCCAATTTGCATTTGTTATTCCTAGTCCTGCCATCCTGTATCATAGAATTATAGAATAGTTTGGGTTGGAAGGGACCTTAAAGATCATCGAGTTCCAACCCCCCTGCCATAGGCAGGGACACCTCCCACTACATCAGGCTGCCCAGTGCCCTGTACAGCCTGGTCTTGAACACCTCCAGAGAGGGGGCATCCACAACCTCTCTGGGCAACCTGTTCCAGTGCTTCACCACCCTCACTGTAAAGAATTTCTTTCTTATGTCAAGTCTAAATCTACCCCCTTTCAATTTACATCCATTGTTTCTAGTCCTCCCATCCAATATCCTACTAAAAAGTCCTTCCCCTGCCTTTCTGTAGCCCCCTTCAGGTATTGAGAAGCTACTAAGAGGTCCCCTGAGGTCTCCAAGGCATCTGACAGAGCCCTGGAAGGGAAGGGTCAGGCTTTGGGATGGATCTGGCTCTTGGGGACAGGGCTGTAGTGGAAGTGATACAGTGGAATTTGGGCAGGAGGGGCCGGATCTGTGTCACACCTCTGATGGCTTTGGCTTCCTGCCCTGCCGGAGACTGGCCCGGAACAATAATGGTTCTGACTGTTGTCTCACTGCTTTATTCAGAACAAGGCTGGACCTCCTCTTCCCAAGACTCCCAGAGGAAGTGCTTATTCATTTCCAGGAAAATTTGAAGCTGAGAAAGCTCCTGGAAGTCACCTTAAAGCTTGATGTCAATGTGTTTCCTCACTACTGTGACTCCTATGTCTGAAGGATCCCTCTGGTGAGCTCTTCTACATCACTGCCTGGTGCCACCAACACTGATCCCTGGAACATCCTGAGACAGTGTCACATTCCAAAATTGCTCAGAGGCAGTGACAGAGCTGCAAGGCACCTCTTCCAGAAGGATGGGCTCTCCCCAGGCAGGCAGTGCTCAAACTAAGGATGTGTGTTGAAGGTGAAATATTCACTGAAAAATATCTCATTTTAGTTATTCTGAATTGGCATCCTCCCATCTCCCCTCCATGGACTCCCTGGTTTGGGATCCTCCTTTCTCTCAGCTGTCCTTTCTCGGGGATGGGGCACCAGTATCCAGCATTCAGGTTACTCCTGTCTTTTTCTTTATCTTCAGCTTTATTCCCTTCTTGTTCCCTCTCCTTTTTTCTCCTGGCTTGAGGGGAGCTGTGTGCATCCACCAGATCTCCTTCCCTCTATCCCTGATCTTCCCATCACAGGGCTGGGACATGTTGTGGCTGGGACAGCAGAAGTGACCTCAGCACAGAAACTCCTGGCTCTGCAGGCAGGGCTCAGCCTCTTGTGTGTTCTCCAAATGGCTCTTTATTTATGATGCTGTGACAACAGTTACTCTCTGTACCAAAGAAGAGGGGGGGTTACAGGAACACCCATGTTCCCTCCTGCTGGCCCTGGAGAAGGATGGAGGTGCCAGAATATGCCCAGGTGCCAACACCAGGGATGGGGACATCCCTCTTAGCCCAGAAACACTGCTCATCCTGTGATAGGGAGGGCTCTAGGGGGGTGACTGACTCCAGTCCCCACTCCCAAGGTTGTTTTGGGTGGAATTGTTTGGCTTGGTGGAATTTGCTGGTTTCTGCCTGATGCCTTCGTGGTTGCAACCTCCCTATCTCACCCCACCTCTTGATTCAGTGCCTTCCAGCTCCCATCCTCTGCATCTGCTGTGGGTGTTCCCCTCCTGCTATCTGCAGTCCTCAGGGTTATGGTCATTAAAATCTGCTGTTAAATAGCATGAAGATGTATATTTCTTCGTATTTCTTTCCCCAGGATCTCAGGTCTGACCCCTGAAGGGGGCATGGAGGACACAGGACCTGTGTGCTTGGGGCACCATAGGAGATCCCTGGGGTGGGCAGGGAGGAGCAGGCACTGCCCATGCTGCACAGCTCTGCCTGCCAAGGGGGGCAATTAACCCCCACCTTCATGGCCAGGCAGCTCTCTGAGGCTTTCCTGGCACAAGATGCACCATTATACACTTCCCAAAGTCCTCTCCTCCTTGCCAGAGGTGTTACTCAGCCCAGACATACCCTGAGTGTCTGAATCCCTTTCCCAAGTGCAATTGGGTGAGGAATGACTGGCCCTCACCCACCCACTGCAGGTGAAAATCAATGGCTTTCATAGAATCAAAGAATGGTTTGGGTTGGAAAGGAACTTAAAGCCCATCCAGTGCCACCCCCTGCCCTGGGCAGGGACACCTCCCACCAGCCCAGGTTGCTCCAAGACCAAGCAATCTGATCTTGAACCCCTCCAGGGATGGGACAGCCACAGCTTCTCTGGACAACCTGGACCAGGGGCTCACCCTCCTCACAGCAAAGAATTTCCTCCTGAGATCTCATCTAAATCTCCCCACTTCTAGTTTAAAGCCCTCCCTCTTCATCTCATGGCTCCTCTCTCTGATCCACTATCCTTCTCCAGCTTTCCTGAGGCTTTTTTAGGGACTGGAAGGGGCTCTAAGGTCTCCCTGTAGCCTTCTCTTCTTCAGGTTGAACCCCTCAACTCTTGTCACCTCTCTCCTCACAGCAGAGGGGCTCTAAATATCCCAGAATCTCCAGGGCTTCCTCTGGCCCTACTTCAACAGCTCTGTGTCCATTTGATGCTGGTGTGGTGGCCCCAGAGCTGGAGACAGTGCTGGAGGAGTCTCCCCTGAGCAGAGCAGAGGGGCAGAGGATAAGGGACTAGCAACAAGCTGAACCCCCAGTGTCTCACTCCCTGATGACAGGGCTGTTTCCCAGCTGCCTCCCACAGATTCTTCTTCTCCTGCATTTTATCCCAAGAAGCAAACTGGAAGCTCTGGGAGGAATCACAAGCTCCCCAAAGCTTTGTGTTGAAAATAATTATAAGGCCACGAAGATGATCAAAGGGTTGGAGCAACTGCCCTATGAGGACAGGCTGAAGGAGTTGGGGTTGTTCAGCCTGGAGAAGAGAAGGCTCAGAGGGGACCTCAGAGTAACTTATCAGTACCTGAGGGGGTCCTACAGAAAGGCAGGGGAAGGAATTTTTAACGTAATATTAACGTAATAACAATGGATATAAATTAGAGGGGGATAGATTTAGACTTGACATAAGAAAGAAATTCTTTACAGTGAGGGTGGTGAAATACTGGAACAGGTTGCCCAGGGAGGTTGTGGATGCCCCCTCTCTGGAGGTGTTCAAGACCAGTCTGGACAAGGCGCTGGGCAGCCTGATGTAGTGGGAGGTGTCCCTGCCTATGGCAGGGGGTTGGAACTCGATGATCTTTAAGGTCCCTTCCAACCCAAACTATTCTATGATTCTATGATTCTATGATTCTTTCTTCTGCTGTTGCACAACCCTCTCCTCTGCTGTTCTTTAGTGTGAGGCACACATGGAGAAGTGAAATCTACCCTCTTCCTCCTCCTGCAGCCCCTGCTGCCTGGCCAGGTATTTTTAAAGAGAAAAAAAGCAGAATATTTAGAAATCAGAAGAGCCAAGTGTGCACACCCTGTGGCTGTGCCAGCCCATGGTGCTGCTTTGCACCCTCTGCAGGGGCACCTACACTGGTACCCACCTTGCTGGGGAAACAAACACATATTAAAAGTACCTCTTGAGCTGTTATTTAATGGTTAAGACCAGTATCCAGCTTTTAAAGGACCTATGCCCAGTTCCCTGTGGCAAAAGTGCCAAAACATAGCAGGGAAAGGCAGCAGCTCTGCTTCTTTATGAATGTGCTACTGGTTATGGTGGTTTTCCTCCACCAGCATCAGCAGATTCCCTTCCCGGCCCAGTCCTTTCATCTTCTCCTTGTGGTTGCCACTAAAATAAAATCAGTATCTCTTTCTCTCACTTGCTGCTTGATACTTGTGCTCAGATTAGAAATTCACTGCTAATTTGGTAAAAATGAGATGGATGGAGAGGCTGCAGACAACACCCAGGGCTCTGGTGGTGGCACTGTTGGAGGAGTTGGTGGCACTGATGGAGGAGTTGGTGGCTTTGGGGGGTTTAAAAGCACTTCCAGCAGCTCAGCTGAGTTTTCATCTCTCTTTGCAGTGGGTGCTTGAGGGGCTTTATGCTGTAATAAACACCCAGCAACAGCCAGACCTATGAGGAGTGTCCCCGGGGGCTGGGTGGCTGCAGTATCCAGGCACTGGGTGCTGGGAAACTGGTGGTGAGAGTAGGGACTGGGAGGTGGAAAAGTGAAGGTGGGATGGGAAGGGGAAAGTAATGGCAGGGAAACAGGGAAGGACTCCTGGACAATGGTGAGCTGAGATTGGGTGTATTGGCAGCTCAGGTAGTTATAGAATGGTTACAGTTGGAAAAATTTTACAAAGCTTATAGTCCTAACCCCAAAAGGAGAAGCAAGGTCAGTTTGCAAACATTGCCTCTATCCCTTGTGCAGCTCCTTGTTTTTGCAATGGGTCAGACAGGGCTTTTGCAAAGCAGTCCTCTGCTTTATGCATTTATTTTTTGTTTTAGGGAGGCAAACCCACTTGCACTGGGTCAAAGAAACATGGGAAAGTTTGTGCAAGGGTGTAGCTGGAGCTCAGCAGCCCTTTAAGCAGGACTTAAATCTACTTCCTCATCCCAAATTCTGGGGTTTTCCTTAGAATCTGTGGCTCTGCAAACCCTGCCATTGAAAGAAAGAGCTCTGTGTGAAGTGTCCAACACCCAAACCCAGACTGAATTTCTCTGAGTCAGGCTGGGATTGCCCATGGGGACTTTGGGAGCTCCCTGAAGTGGATGGGGGGTGGCTGGACTGAAATATCCCTATAGGAATTATCCACAGGGTCTGCTGGTAGTGGAGCTGTTTCCCCCACACTGCCCCTGGCTTGGGTGTCCCTAAAGACTTTACAAAGAAAAAAAACCCCAACCTTTTTTGATGATTTTGTATCATGTGATGATTTTCTTTGTGTTTGTTTTGTGCCCATACTGTGTATCCAGCAATGAAAAGTGGATGCTTTTTTAAAGATGATCATGGAGCCTTCAGAGCAGGACACTTTTGACCACTTGACAAGGATGAAAACACCTTCTCCTGTGAAAACACCTTCTCCCATGAAATCTCCTTCTCCTGTGAAAACACCTTCTCCCCTGAAATTTCCTTCTCCAGTGAAAACACCTTCTTTCTTCAGCTTCAGCAGCACCAGTACAGGTAAGGAGTACTTGGGGTGCCCTGTGACAGGGTGATGGGCTGCTGACTTGGTATGATTGAAGTGGAGAAAGCTGGAGAAGGACACCAGTAGGGCCTCTTTCTTCATGTAGATTTCCTGCAAAACCTTTGGACCTGCTTATTTATCAGCTGAAATATCCCCAGGTTGGAATTTAAACTCAACTAGAGTGTTACTTTGGAGGCTCCACCTTGATGTCTGAGGAGGACTAGAAATAATGGATGTAAGTTGGAAGAGAGGAGATTTATGCTGGGTAGAAGAAAGAAATTCTTTACAGTGAGGGTGCTGAGACACTGGAAGAGGTTGTCCAGAGTGGCTGTGGATGCCCCCTCAATCCCTGGAGGTGTTTAAGGTCAGGCTGGATGAGGCACTGACCAGCCTGGTCTAGTGGGAGGTGTCCCTGACTATGGCAGGGGGGTTGGAACTAGATGATCTTTAAGGTTCCTTCCAACCCAAACTATTCTATGATTCTATGTCTGTGGCTGGTGGAGCTGAGATGGCCACATGCTGAGAGTCTGTGACTGCCCTGTGCTAAACCTGAAAGTGTAATGTGAACTTACATATATGTGTAATGTGGGATGTGTAATTTGAAGTTGGTTGGCCCTGTTGGGTGCTCTGGGGTCATCACTGTGTCCTCTGGGACTGGGGAGAAGCTTCCCATTCACCCAGAATCCTTACAGAGCACAGTGAAATCAGGAGTTTTCCTTAGGAAATATTTTTGTTCCCTGAAATCTGATGAGAGGGCTGGAGCACCTCCCTTCTGAGGACAGGCTGAAGGAGTTGGGGTTGTTCAGCCTGGAGAAGGCTCAGGGGGGACCTCAGAGTAGCTTCTCAGTACCTGAAGGGGGCTACAGAAAGGCTGAGGTAGAACTTTTGAATAGGGTCCAGGATGGCAGGACTGGGAGTAATGGATGCAAATTGGAAGGGGGGAGATTCAGGCTGGATAGAAGAAAGAAATTCTTTACAGTGAGGGTGGTGAGACACTGGAAGAGGTTGCCCAGAGAGGCTGTGGATGCCCCCTCTCTGGAGGTGTTTAAGGCCAGGCTGGATGAGGCACTGAGCAGCCTGATGTAGTGAGAGGTGTCCCTGCCTATGGCAGGGGGGTTGAAACTTGATGATCTTTAAGGTTCCTTCCAATCCAAACTATTCTATGATTCTTTATCTGAAAATTTGAGGATTTTGTTGGGCTGTGGAGAAATTTGCCATCTTGATGGGGCTCAGGCACTCCCCATCAGTAAAGTGTGGGATGTGACCACCCCACAGGAACCACCAGGCTGGGGCTGAGGGAGGTTCAGGCTGTCCCAAAGCCAAACAAGTTGCCAGGGTGCTGCCCCGCTGTGGGACTGTGCTCCCTGTTGGCCACTTATTCTCCCTGGTTCCTCCAGCCCTCTGCGTGCAGATGTTTCTGTTGCCACCCAGGTGGGAGGGTTAGAGAAGACATGAGCTTCAGAAAGGGGGAGTCTGAGCTGCTTTTCCTCCCTGCTTTCTGGGTGGAGCAGCTGCTCTGCTCCTAACTTTTATTTTTCAGACTTTCTTTGTCCCAGGGGATGAGGTGTGTTTCTCAGGGAGATGCTTCCTCACTCGGCTCCACCAAGTTTTACTGGGGTCACTGGTCACTATCTCTGAAGGAGACAAATGGCTTGGGCTACATGGATACAGACAGATGTACATGTCAGATGCTTGGAGCCTTGCCCAGGGGAACATGGAAAGCAGATGTTGGACCTGCTAGATAAGCAATGGGCCCTCACTTCCTCCTGAGCCTTTGTGGTCTGGTTTGGATGGAGCTGGAGTTAGTAATGGTGGAGGCTCAGAAAAGATCAGAGCAGCCCTTGCTGGCTGGGCTGAAAGGAGTGTCTGCTCATTTTAAGGTTCTTAGAGCATGAAAATACATTCAAAAATCATTAAATAGGAATAGAAGTATAATCAAGAAATTGAAGAGCTCCAACTTCTTTCCCCTCTTCTTAAGGTAGTCTGGAGGCTGCATGGGCCAGCTGGAGATCTAACTGTCCATATCCCCTCTTGCTCATTAGCACTGATTATCTGGATTCAGAAGCTAGCTTCTGATCCTTCTCCAGCTACTCACAAAGCTGGACAAAAGCTGACACTTGGGGCCAAATTTTCAGGTCCATTTGAACTGCAGACATAAATACACAAGTGGGTGAGATCCTTGCCTGGGCTCCACAGACCTCCTGTCTTCCAGAGGAAGCAGGAGATACCTGACTCAGGCTAGATATAAGAAAGAAGATCTTTATGGTGAGGGTAGTGAAACAATGGAACAGGTTGCCCAGAGAGGTTGTGGATGCCCCCTCTCTGGAGGTGTTTAAGGCCAGACTGGACAAGCACTGAGCAACCTTGTGTAGTGGGAGGTGTCCCTGCCCATGGTGATCTTTAAGGTCCCTTCCAACCCAAACTATTCTATGATTCTGTGACTCTTCTTTTCTCTGTCTTGTCCTTCACTGTGTCACTGCACACTTGCTCTCTGGACCAGTTCTCATGAAGCTGGTAATACTGGGAAAAGAAATATTTTTTCCCCCTCCAAAACATTAGATCTAGTGATTCCAGGTGTGCTGAGCCCATGGTGGGTGCTGGTGTGGGATGGTGGAGGTCCTGGCTCCTGGCTGTAGTTGTGTCTGTGTGAGCCTGCTTGTTCTCTGCAGCCTGAATTTTCTTTGCTCTTAGAAACCCTAAGGAATTACTTTTATTCTGTCTTGTCCATAGACTCTGCTTGCTGTTAAACTGAAAGGGGTTTGATAAAGCATGGCTGGAAGGAAGAGACAACAAAATTGCTACAGGGATGTGTGTTCTGGAGCCCCCAACATAAGAAAGACATTGAGCTGTTGGAGTAGTTCCAGAGGAGGGCCATGAAGATGATGAGAGGGCTGGAGCAACTGCCTTCTAGGATAGGCTGAAGGAGTTGGGGTTGTTCAGCCTGGAGGCTGAAGGCTCAGGGGGGACCTCATAGTGGCTTCTCAATACCTGAAGGGGGCTACAGAAAGGCTGGGGTAGGACTTTTGACTAGGATCCAGGATGGCAGGACTAGGGGTAATGGATGCAAATTAGAAGAAGGGAGATTTAGGCTGGAGATAAGAAAGAAGTTCTTTGCTGTGAGGGTGGTGAGACACTGGAAGAGGCTGCCCAGAGAGGCTGTGGATGCCCCCTCAATCCCTGGATGTGTTTAAGGCCAGTTTGGATGAGGCACTAAGCAACATGGTCTAGTGGGAGGTGTCGCTATCTATAGCAAAGGTGTTGGAACTAGATTTTTTTAAGGTCCCTTCCAACCCAAACCATCCTATGATCAGTTTTGCTGAGAAGGAAAAACCTCAGAACTGGTGTGATTTTTCCCATTTGGAGTGAGGAACAGCACTCTTGTGAAACACAGGCTGGAGGGGATGTTCTGAGGGACTTGTTCCTTTCCTGCCCTGAGCCACATGTGCAGCTGGAACAGCTTCAGCCCTGGCTGCCTTTCAGGGCAGATTAGCAAAACTAATTGGATCCAAATGCTCTCATTTGGACCCCCTGACTGTGGAGGATCTGAAGCTGGTGGGTGATTTAGGGGGCTAAATGTCTCTCCTATGGGATTGAATCCCACAGGTGCTGTGGCTGATGGTTTGGAAGAGATTTGGCTCTGAAAGCCCAGTGTGTCAGAGGGGGCTTAACCTTTTGCTAAGGAAACTCCAGCCTGGGGTGTGTCATGGCTGACCACACAAATCTCTGGCTGGTTTTGGAAACAGTGGTCTGTGCTTTATTTTGTGGGTACCTCTTTTTTGTTTTTGTGGGTTTTTTTGTTGGTTTGTTTTTGAGTTTTTTTTAGGAATCCATCAGCTTTATGAAACCTGTATCTTAAACATCCCACTCAGGGAAAGGGCAGCCTGGTTGAGCACTTGCTATAGCAACTCCTTGATTTTGGTTTTGGGGTTTTTTTTTTGGGTTTTTTTTTTTTGTTTGGGGGTTTTTTTTTGGCTTTTCCTCTCTTATTTTGCAGCTTTGGGGGGATGTGTTCTGATTCTCACTTTCATTTTTCTGTGGAATGGAGATAAGGGCAGAAGCAAGGGGAGGATGTTGGAAGGAGAACCTCCCCAGAGGGCTGAGCTGATCTCAAGAGACAGAAACTCAATATTTTCCTGATTGCAGCTTAGGAAAAAGAGCACTACAAGGGATTGAGTTGATGATGTGTCCTCATATTTCTTCAGCAACTTCTGTTACTGGTGTCTGGGCTGCTTTGGTGTTGGTTTCCCTTGGGAATCATATCAAAAGCTTCCTTGCAGCAATGTGTGAGGAATGCAAGAAAATCACAAGCAAAAATTCCTCAGGGATGCTTATAGAAAACCAGTGTGTGTCTTTCTAACAGGGGATGAGTGATGTTAAGAGCTTCAACATGAGAGCTTGAGTCCCTGTTGGGACTCTTATCCCTGCTAAACCATGACCTGTTGGCCTCTGTCACACCAAGGAGACCCAGGGCTGGATCCTGCTGGTGGAGAAGCAATTTGCCTGTAGAAAAGGATTAGAGTTCTCCCTGGCAGTTGCTCTAGAAATCACCACAAATCTCTTCAGGCCACTTTGGATGTATTTCTTGTATTTATATCATAGTCTTGGCCAGCTCTACCTCTGCATCCTCCCAGTCTGTGTGTATGTCTGAGGAGTGTGGGAGTACTCTTAGCTCCATCCTTGACCTCCTTCTCACATAGGTTCATCCCATGACCTTCTGGCTTACGTGGATAAGGCAAAAAAGAATTTGTTTCCACAGCTTTCAGAAGGTTGCTGCCATCTAAAGGGCACAAAAATGTAGCTCTACAGATGCAAAGCTGTGGCAGGGGTGTGTGCTGAGTCAGTGTGTCCCTGGTTCACAGATGTCTGAAGGTCTCTTTGGGGTTAGACATGTCGTTCTGAGAGAAAAATAACCCAAGTGACTGAGATCACTTGAAGCTGCTTCTAGAGGACTTTTTAATAGGATATGTGATGGGAGGACTAGAAATAATGGATGCAAATTGGAAGGGGGTAGATTCAGGCTAGATATAAGAAAGAAATTCTTTACAGTGAGGGTGGTGAAACACTGGAAGAGGTTGCCCAGAGAGGGTGTGGATGCCCCCTCAATCCCTGGAGGTGTTTAAGGCCAGGCTGGATGAGGCACTGAGCAACCTGTTCTAGCGGGAGGTGTCCCTGCGCATGGCAGGGGGGATGGAACTCGGTGATCTTTAAGGTCCCTTCCAACCCAAACTATGCTATGATTCTATGATTCATGGCTTGAATGGAACTGATGGACTCAACACACCACAGAACAATTTATCTTTCTGATAAAAAGAAATACAGCCCCATATATCCATGAAGAATTCCACAGGAGCTCAGCAGTAGGACCTTCCCAAGAGGACTGGCTTTGCTGTTTGAGCCACCCTTCTCTAAACAAACCTCTCCTTTGCCATCCAAGCCCAGGAATATTCAGTTTCTACAAAGCCATGAACAGCTTTGGCAGCAAGGAAAGAGTCAGAGCCCTGATGTCAGCACTTGCATGAGCTCTTCCATACCTGCCAAACCCAAGGCTTTCTCAGGACATAAGTTCTGCTTGTGTTTCTTTAGTGTGAGGGTGGTGAGACACCGAGATATATTTGGTGGTGGGGCAGTGCCTCATTTCCTTTTATGCCCTCGTCTTTGTTCTGCTCCTGTGTGTTGTCTGGGGCCAGGGATCTCCTTCTGGGGTCGTCCTGGGTTTCCTGAGGGTGGGCCAAGGGGGGGAGATGTTCTTTTCCCCCGGAAGATTAATTGTCCACAGGCGGTGTCTGTTCTGGAGCCTCGTTTGGCTGGATGCTGAACATTCCTGCCTGGCGTGTTCAGCATCTCCAGCCTCCCAGCACCTTCCTGCTAAAAACAGCTGGTGTTTCAGCCCCAGGCTCACGTCCTGTGCAGGGTCTAACACTGCTGGTGTACAGCAAGGGACACACACACACCCTGCTCCTCCTCACAGGCATCCCAGGGAATGCAGGGCTGCCATTGCACACACGTCTGAGGTAGTTAGGTGGTGACATGAGCCTGTCCATCTGCTCCTCCTCCATGTCACAAGTCCACATTCCTCATGGAAGGGTGGGGTTTGTAATCTCGCAAGGCCAAAAGAAGGGCTTGTAGGGGTCCCTCCAGGTGAGAAATCACCTACAGCAAGAAATCAAAATGTACCCTGAGCAAAAAATGTTTTATTATACAATCATAGAATGGTTTCGGTTGGAAGGGACCTTAAAGATCATTTAGTTCCAACCTCCCTGCCATAGGCAGGGACATCTCCCACTAGACCAGGTTGCTCAGTGCCTCATCCAGCCTGGCCTTAAACACCTCCAGGGATTGAGGGAGCATCCACAGCCTCTCTGGGCAGCCTGTTCCAGTGTTTCACTACCCGTACTGTAAAGAACTTCTTATATCCAGCCTGAGGGCTAGATAAACAGGGGATGGTCATTCCAGTAAACATTGGAGAGGGTTTCCTCCAGTAGCCACTTGGAAGGTGTTGGAGGGAATTTTCTAGGTTAGTGTTTTGGGCTGATGGGGACCCTTCAATGTGAAGGATCTGAGCTCTCATCAAAGTCTCCTTGAGGGCTCCTTCCATCACTGGGTTTATCAAGCACAACTTGGAGTCTGGATCCAAGCCCTCCCCTGGGAGCCTTGCACATCTTTTCTAGGTTGCCCTAAATGTGTGTTGTCTTTTATTTCTGTGTCTTGATGTGTCATATTATAGTATGTCTCCATGAAGGGGAAATGTGGCTTCCCTGAGTAATCTGCTTCCTCTCTGGGAAAGTGTTTGGAACACAGACAGCAAAACAGGGAGAGGGAGAGAGCTGGAACCCAGAGCATCTTTCTTGTCCCTGTGAGTTGCAGGAGCAGTCACAAGCCCAGCAGTGCTCAAGTTAAGGTGTTATCTGTTTGACATGACAAAAAGGCACTACTAAACAGCTGGGGGGACCTTTTGCCTTTGTTAGAGATGTCTCTAATTTGCTTCCCAGATGTGGGATACACACCAGGAGGTTTTTATCACAGGAAAATTGGTCTCAATTGGCCAGATAGAGCAAAAAGTGCCTGTGGCATTAGATAACTGAGAGGTAGAATCAGCAGAAGTGACTCCTCAGCAGTTAAGGGAGGCTGTCAGCAGGGTCATGCCTATTGAGCTCAGTTTCCTGCAGAGGCTAATAGTGCAGTAATTAAGGTAAAACTAATATTAGCTTGAAGCTGTGCCTGTAATTTGAATCACATGGCTCTGCTTTTGATGTGAAGCTTGATTGGAAAACCTTGTGTTTGATCTGTGCTGCCTGAGTCTGATGGCAGCTGGCTCTGTGGGCTGAGAAGGAGCCTGATCTGGTGAGTGACACGGGGTGAGGGTCTGGGCCAGGTCCCCTTGCTGTGCTGCTGTAACCTGTGCTGTTCAGGCATTTGCTGGGGTGGTGTTTGAGGACAATCTAGTAGTGAGGAGGGAGGAAAAGCTCCCTCTTTCTTCCTATTGGACAGTTTTTTATCTTTTCATTAGGTTTGTCTGTAAACGAGGCCACAACTGAATTGTTTCTTGTGTTTCACCATCATCCTGTGCATAAAATGATGTTAAATGTAAGAGAATATCTGCATTTTCTTACCCAGAACATACCTGGTTGGAACAGAAACCAGATGTGCTGGGTGGGCAACTCCCAGGGAAGGAGGTAGAAAGGAGCAGCAGTGGTGTGAGTCTGGGGCTCACTGCTCTCCTCCACAGCAGTCCAGTCATCCCTCCTATCTGCTGCCTGATAAACAGGCTGATGTCAGCTTCAGGACTTTGGAGGAACATAGAATCACAGATGGTTTGGGTTGGAAGAGATATTAAAGTCCACCTACTGCCACCCCCCTGCCAGGACAGGGACATCTCCCACCAGCCCAGGTTGCTCCAACCCCCATCCAGCCTGGCCTTGAACCCCTCCAGGGATGAGGCAGCCACAGCTTCTCTGGGCAACCTGGGCCAGGGGCTCAGCCCTCCCACAGTCAAGAATCTTCCTGAGATCTCATCTAAACCTCCCCTCTTACAGTTTAAAACTGTTCAACTTCATCCTAAGGTATCCCTCCTCAGCTTTTCTGGAGCCCCATTAAGGACTGCAAGGGGCTCTAAGGTCTCCCTGGAGCCTTCTCTTCTTCAGGCTGATCTCCCCTTCAGCACTTTTACCTACTGCTCTTGCAGCACCTCTGTGGCCTCTTCTGGATCCATTCAAACAGCTCTGTCCTTCTTGAGCTAAGTTCTCCACAGCTGGACACAGTACTCTCATACTCTCTGACCCCATCTTGTCTCAAATTCATTCTCTAAATTCAGAACATTAGCCCAGAAATTGTCTTATTTCTGAGGCACCTCCTGGATTTCACTCAGCTCCCTTTAGTAAGGTTGCTGTATCTTTTCTGGAGGCTGGGATTGGTGCATGACCTCATTCCCATGCTGTTGGACAGTAAACTGTGCTGCTTTTGGCCATGGTGACTGAGATCCCAACCTGGAGATCTACCTGGAGGTGCTGATCCTCTACCAGGATTTTGAGTTTTGGCTTGCTTTGTGTTAAGTTTCATCTGGAGCTTCACTCTCCTGGAGAGAGAGCAAGTGATGTGCTCTCTTTGGTGAGAAAATCCTCTTTCCCTCATGTTTAAGTCCTTAACCTGAGTGCAGTGCCCTCAGCACTTCCTTGCTGTGGGAATAATGTGAACTTTTGACTCTTCATGACTAATAGTGAAGCTGCTCTCCCTCCCTCTGTGCCTATGCTGCCAGCCTGGTTCCTCTCCCTTCATTTTCCTGATTTCCAGAACCAGCCCTGTCTGTAGAATCACAGAATCATAGAATGGTTTGGGTTGGAAAGGATCTTCAAGATCATCTAGCTCCAACCTCCCTGCCATGGGCAGAGACACCTCCCATTACACCAGGTTGCTCAATGTCTCATCCAGCCTGGCCTTAAACACCTCCAGGGATTGAGGGGGCATCCACAGCCTCTCTGGGTAACCTGTTCCAATGTCTCACCACCCTCACAGTAAAGAACTTCTTTCTTCTCTCCAGCCTAAATCTCCCCTCTTCCAATTTGCATCCACTGCGTGCAGTGTAACCACAATGTGTTTTAACTGACAGCACTTGGGCTTTTTTAACTGCTTGTTTGAGAAGCCAGAGCTGTTGGATCTGTACTTTTAGTTCTGTGTTTGGGACAGGACCCATGGTTTATTGTCTACTCTGGGTACAAGACTTGGAGCATCACCAGTAAGGTGCCTGTAAGCCCTGCAGGAGGGATGGGGTGGAGGAATCTGGGGAGAAACCACTGCCCTTGGTCTGGCTGGCTTGCAGTGAAAAATGACCACCATTCCAGGGACAAACTGGATAATTTCTAGGAAAAAGGTGATCATTACTTGCTTTTCATTAGCACCAAGGCAATTTAACTCTGATATTCCTCCTGGTCAGACCCTGAAGTAGAAACAGGGTGATGCTGGACCAAGGAGGTCTGTAATGACATCTCTCAGTTTGTTGCTGAAGCAAGACTGAGCTTCAGGATTCAAGAGCTTTCTTTGGAAATCCATCCAAATAACAGGCTTTGGACACCCCAAATTAAGGGACCACCTGAAAATGGTCACATGGTGGTCTTGTTCTTCAGTGTGTGCCTTGTCACCATGTGTTCTCTTACCTTCTCTGCTCTGTCACTTCTGGGTCATCAGCCTTGGGAAGGGGCCATGGCATTCCTGGAGGGGATTAATTTGGAGACAGCATGAGAAAGTGTAACCTCACATGACCTGAAAGCCACAAACATCAGTATTTATGGTGTGGTTTCCAGCAATCCTACTGCAGGAGTGTCCCATGTAATGTGTTGGAGGAGGAGGAAAGCAGTGCAGAAGAACTAGGAATGCTCCAGCTCTGATGTGTTGTTCTGTACATATGGAACATCATCTTTGGGAAAAGTTTCTATGGGTGAAATGGAAAGTGTGATTAAACTTTCGGGGAGATCCAGCTCACAAGAGGGTTGCTCACTGCTTAGTCAGTGTGGGCTGCAAGAGGCTTGTAGGAGATGTCAAAACAGAATCTGCCTTAAAATAACTCCCTGGGCCAGCTCACTTCCAGACAAAATCTTGCTGAGTCACCAAGTGTGGATAAACTGCGTGGTCTTTCCAAATCTATTTACTCACAAACACATGTGTTATTTTGGTTCTTACTTGGTTTCTAGAGTGGGGGATACTGTAAGGCTTCCTGAGGGCTGCTCTGGCTGTGACTCAAGGTTTGTGACACCACTACAGGGGCTTTATTTTAGTTACCAAGGTTTTTACAACCATTACAATGAAAGCAAAGAACTGAGAGACTGCATAGGGTAGCTTCTATAATAAGGTGCTTTTATTATAGCCTGGATTAGGTGGAAACACTGGTAAGAAGACCTCAGCCTGACTGGAATCAGCTATAGGTGATGGTGGAGTTGGGTGAGGATCCTCCCTCCAGGCAGTTTCCTTCAGTGCTGAGCCTCCAACCAGAGATTCCTGCTGAGCTAGACCCACTGCATTGGTCCAGCCATTGATGGAACCAGACATGGCTGGAGAGGAAAACACCAAGGAACCTGTTTCATAAGGGACTCTGGAGACACTTATGGCCATCAGTGCTTTGAGAACTCTGGAGCAGAGCTCACTGCTCTCTCAGCAGTCACTATCTCTGCTTTGCAGTGGTCAGTTCTTGAGCCAAAAGCTCTCCTGGAAGGTGCAGGAGAAGTTCACAGATGTGAGAACATGATGTTCTGACTGAATCCCCTCCCTGCCAGAAAAAGATGATGTTGAAGTTGTTGGCATGAGTGAGAAATTGCTGTGTGTCCTATTGTAGAGAGACTGCCTTTGGGATGGATGTATACTCTGCAGGCTCTGTATCTGCTCCCCCCTTCCCCAGTGTGCAGCTGAGCCTGAAGAGGTGCTGAAGGCACCCCTTTTTGGAGCTGCAAAGTGTTAACTACTCTCTGAGCTCATAGAGCAGTGTGTGTGTTCCAGTTGTGCTGAGGTAGGAGAAATGACAACTTCTGAGGCTGTGGTGGTGAACCATAAGCACTTGTTTTGTGGGAATTTAGGGCAGCTGCATCAGTCTTAGTGACTGGCTCTGATTTTTCTCTTACCATGGACCAACCACATCATGTAAGTCCTTGCCTGTTTTTCTTCTCAGCCTACTGTTGTATTTTCAGTTTCATTGTCTTCCCTTTCAATTTTTTTTTAAACTAGCAGGGTAGGTGTAAGCTAGATATTAGGAAGAAGTTCTTGACCATGAAGGTGGTGAGACACTGCCCCAGGTTGCCCAGAGAGGTGGTGGAAGCCCCATCCCTGGAGACATCCAAGGCCAGGCTTGCTGAGGCTCTGAGCAACCTGATCTAGTGCAGGATGTCCCTGTCACTGCAGAAGGTGGGACCAGATAGCCTTTGAAGGTCCTTTCCAACTTTGTGATTCTGGGATTCAATCTGGGATTTATTAGGGGAAACTCAGACTGGGAATTCAGAAAGGTCCAACCAGTAGGAAAGCTTTCTCAGAGATCTGAAGTGAGTTTTCTCTGAGCTGAGCAGTGGTGATGCCAGAATTTCTTGCAGGGGCCTCCAGGAAGCAAAAGCTGAGCAGACTGATCTCTTTGAACCATCCCAGCAGCTCAGCACGTAACTTTTATTGCTCTCTTGTGATTCCCTTGCTCGGGCTGACAAAGTGTTCATTGTTTTCCCTGGCACCACTTCCTCCTCCACACCCTGTTGGGAAGAAGTCTCAGCTGATCCCACTCTTGTTCCCAGAGGACAAGGAGATTAAGCCCTCCCCGAGGGCATTCAGTGCTCCAAAGGGATCAGAGGCATCAAATATGCTGGAGAGATTTTATGACCCTGGTTGGAAAGGATCTTTCAGATCATCAAGTCCAACCATCAACTCAATTCTGACAAGAACCAGCCCTAAACCATATCTCTAAGCTTTGTGTCTGGCCACCTCCAGGGATGGTGCCTCAACCTCTGCCCTGGGGAGCCTCTTCCCAGTGCTTGATAAACCTTTCAGGGTAAAACTTTTTCCTAATATCCACCTAACCCTCCTTTGGCACATTTTGAGACTGTTTCCTCTTGTCCTGTTGGCTGTTATTTGGGATCACAGAATATCAGGGATTGGAAGGGACCTTGAAAGATCATCTAGTTCCATTCCCCTACTGGAGTAGGAACTCCTAGACCAGGTCACACAAGAAGGTGTCCAGGTGGGGTTTGAATGTCTCCAGAGAAGGAGACCCCACACCCTCTCTGGGCAGCCTGGGACACTCTTCTCCCATCCTAAGTTTTTTCTCCTATTTCTGTGGAACCTCCTGTGTTCCAGCTTGCACCCATTGCCCCATGTCCTATCATTGGAGGTCACTGAGAAGATCCTGGCTCCATCCTCCTGACACTCACCCTTTCCATATTTATAGACATCAATGAGGTCACCCCTCAGTCTCCTCCAAGCTAAAGAGGATGATGGCTTATGGCCAGGTATGGGGGACCAGAACGGGCTCCTCATTTCCTGCAGGAGGTTGTTTTTCTTTACACCTGGGCAGCTTTTCAGATGTGATCAAGAGTTACACAGAAAAAAAACAAAACCAAAAGGACTGTGAGCCAGAAGAAATAGAGGATGTGAAACTGTGGAGCAGACAGCTGGATGGTGCTGGGGCAGCAGCTCAGGGAAACAGAAGCTGATGCTTGTTCCCAGCCTCTCTAAAATGCTTCCACTGGATGTGTATGTAGATGTTCTCTTTATTTTTGCTTTCCTTTATCACAGCTTTGCAGTTTCACTGGGAAAGCATCATTCTCCCTGCAATGAGAAGTTCTTCCAGGGCCTGGGCTGCCCACCATGGGCATGATGCTGGGCTGTTCCCATGTGTGCCAATGCTCAATGGGGTCACACTTGGTACCCACTGCAGGAAAATGGTGTTATTTTCCCTGTGTCTTCAGCCTGTCCTAAAATGACCTTACAGCCCTGGCTCTGTGCTCAGGAAGGGGAAAATGTGGTGGGTCTCCAGGTGAAGGTGGAAGGTCTCTATTTCTCCCCTTGCTGGTGGGTGGGTGAGGTGGGGAAATGGCTGTAAACAGCAGGAGTTACACTGTGCCCTGATGTTTATGGGACTTTCATCCAGCAAGTGGTCCACAGCTGCTTGTGTTGCTTCTGGACTGGTACAAGCCCTGTGAGACCTGGTAATGCCTCCACAAAGAAAGTGAGTGGTGGTCTTGGCCCCACTGAGAGTCTGGGCAAAGAGGGGGAGCCAAGCTGGAAGCTGATGTAGACTTGATGCCTGAAGCTGGAGACTCAGGTGGGATGATGAGCCCTCAGTGACATGTCCTGTCTCCCAGACTGTGTCCTGAAACCCAGTGTTATCAGCTGGGTGGCAGAAGATGGACTGGAGAACCTCAGCAGAGTGGGTCTGGGAGCTGAAGCCCCCTTAGAAATGGGGCCACAAATTTACTGCAGCTTTGTGTGCCCTAGTCCCTCCTGGAGCATGTTGGACTCTGTCCCTCTGTCTCCATAAAATCTTCCTGGGATCACAGTACTTGGGGTGGGGATGTCAGGAGGATGGTGAAGAACAACACAGGAACATCTTGTCCTTTGCACCCTACTTCATCTGTTGCTTTGGAGTACAGGCTGTTACATCTCCAAGGAGGGGAAAAAAAAAGCCCAGAAATTCCACAGACCCTTCAATATCTTTTCTGTTTTACAGGGAGACAAAAAAAGGTCCCTTTGTGTGAGGACTGTAAGAAAAGAGCCCAGTCCCACAGCCTGCCCAAAATCTTAATGTCAACTATTTGCCTCCTTTTCTTCTCACATAAACAAGCACTTTCTCATGAATATTCATTCTTGGTGTTGCCCCTGCTTGGGGTTGCCTGTGGGATGGACAGCCTGGCCCTGTTGTCCACCTTGTGAGAGTGGAGAGATGTTGGGCTGGCTGGGGGGGAGATGTGGGTCAGAGGAGATAGGAAGGTGACTATTCCTGGGTTTTTTTTGGAAGAAATTAACAGTTTGAGCTGCTTTTAGTTCGAGGGATGGCTGCTTGTCTGACTTGTGCTTACAGATCCCAGCACAGCCACAGGGTGGCTGGTGACTTGTCCTTGTTTGCACCAGCCCTGCCCTATATCATCTCGTGCTTTTGCCAGGGCATCCCCCCCCTCCTGTGCTGTGGGGTCAGATGTTCCCATGGTTTCAGCAAGTGTCAAATTAATAGAGCTCCACAGATGGCAGCATCTGAGAAACCGCCCCTTCTATTTTGGGTGATGTTTGCATGCACACACTTGGGTGTAACATTGAAAGTTTCTATCATGGAGACCCCCTCTTTTTTTTTCT
>VZTY01023295.1:0-24244 GCA_013400935.1 Turnix velox | reverse complement strand
TTTCCCTGTAGTTCTCTTCCTCTTTATTACAAGAAATTTTAGAAGTGTGTGTGGGGAAAGACTTTTTATGTGCCTGCAAAGTAAAAAGGAAATTAGGCTAAAGGGAGAGTGCCAGCAGTGTTCCTGTGGTTGTTCCTCATTCAGCAGCACCACACACATGTGCTGCTCCCTCTGCTCTTCTCAGCCAGTAACATGATACATCATTGGCCTCTTGTAAATCATGTCCCGTGAAAGTTGGAGGATACAGGGCATGGGAACTGCTGCTGAAACCTGAATTTTTTTCCTCTTATGTCCTACATTTGTTTCTCAAAACTTGTGGTCTGCTGAAGGGAGAAGCTGAACCTGGTAACCAAATGTGGACTCTGAGGGTTACAGTAATGGTTAAAGGTGTCTCTCTAGAAACCTTATGGTGTATGATCCTCATGGGTTCACAGCTTGCCCCCTCAGCACCTTTTGGAAGCATTTAGGGTGATGCAATCATAGAATCATAGAATGGTTTGGGTTGGAAAGGACCTTAAAGACCATCTAGTTCCAACCCCCTGCCATGGGCAGGGACACCTCCCACCACACCAGGCTGCTCAGTGCCTCATCCAGCCTGGCCTTAAACACCTCCAGGATTGAAGGGGGCATCCACAACCTCTCTGGGCAGCCTCTTCCAATGTCTCACCCCCCTCACAGGAAAGAACTTTTTTCTTACCTCCAGCCTGAATCTCCCCTCTTTCAATTTACATCCTAGTCCTGCCAAGAGGAGATGGAATCATAGAATGGTTTGGGTTGGAAAGGACCTTAAAGACCATCTAGTTCCAACCCCCTGCCATGGGCAGGGACACCTCCCACCACACCAGGCTGCTCAGTGCCTCATCCAGCCTGGCCTTAAACATCTCCAGGGACTGAGGGGGCATCCACAGCCTTTCTGGGCAGCATTAGTAGCTCCCATTAGCTCAAGACAGGGTTCCTGCTGGCTGTGGGCATGATCTTAACTAATTGCTCTTGAAGCCACCACAGCCTACACTGTAGTTCAGCTTCCAGTGTATCCAAAGCCCCCTGGAGACAATAGATGGGCACCCACCCACTCCATCTGGTGTTAGATCAAGCCCATTCTGGAATGAACAGAAATAAAACACTCATCAAGCTGTTAGTTCTTTCTGTTGGCTTTTCCCTGTGATCCCCACTCTCAAGCAGGGTTTTTCTTTCTTTCCTTTTGTGTTGTTCTCTTCCTCCCCCGGCCCCTGGGATCAACTCTTTCCATCTTTATCACACAGCATCCCAATTCACATGGATGGGGAGGAGCTTGGGTTGGAAGCAGTTCATGAAGAATTTCAAACAGTAAAACCAGATGAATGAATTAATAAAGGGTAGTTTTGTTGCTCTTATCCTTTCATCAGCTCTATTTGCTTCCCAGCAGTGTGCTTTGTAATTGCTGTTCCATCTGGCTTCTTGCTGAGGGTCAAATTAAGATCCTGCTGGAGATCAGACCAAACTGCTGTTGAGCTGTGTAGGACTAGGGAGGTCTGAAGTTGACTTCTGGCAGAGTAACACTCTTTTCATGGTGCTTCTACTCAGAAGTTTAAAAAAAACAGTGTTTGGACAGGAACCTTGGTGGCAGGAAATTCCTGTCCTGAGGATGCCCCAGCACTGCAGGCTGAGCTAGGGCTGTAAAGCACAGCATTTAGATGTGCCTGTGGGGTGTCTGCCAGCTTTCCTGGAGGGATGGATGGTGGTCACCACCCTCAGGACATGGGGAGGAGGAAGGAACATCAGCTATTGTTGTCTTACCAACTTAGGTAAGCAATTTTCATAGAATCATAGGATGTGTTGTGTTGGAAAGGACTTTCAAAGACCACCTAGTCCAACCACCTGCAGTGACAGGGACATCCTGCACCAGAAAAGGTTTCTCAGCAAGCCTGCCCTTGAATGTCTCCAAGGATGGAGCCTCCACCACCTCCCTGGGCAACCTGGGCCAGTGTCTCACCACCTTGATGGGGAAGAACTTCTTCCTCATGTCTCATCTAACCCTGCCCTGCTCTAGTTTCAAACTATTGCCCCTTCCTACCCTGGCAAACATCATTCCTTGGCCAACAATCTGGGAACCACATGGCCAAAGCCAAGTGAATGGGAAGCAGAGGCTGGGGGCCCTGAGCCTGTCAGCAAGGACTGGCTTAAAAACAAATGAAGAACAGAGGCAGGGAACAAAAAAAATAGTTCTAATTATTGCAAGCTTTTAAAAAACACAAAATAAAAGCTTGTTCTTTTGCAGAGTTCCCTTTGCAGCATGTAATTTCATTTCCCCCCCATTTGCTTTTACTGCCTGCTCTGGGCACTGTCAGGACAAGCTGATTTATAAGTGACAGCTTTGGCTGTTTTTCAGACAAGTCTCTCTAAATATAAGAGTGTGAAAACTGTCCCAGTGCCAGCAGCTCCCCTAGAATTAAAACCCTCACGAGTTGTAGCGTGAGGCAAAGAGCTGGGTGCTTTAGGACTTAGATGCCTTTCATTTAAAAAGAACCAAAACAACCTCCCCCCTCCCCCTTCCTCCTTTCTCTTGGGTTACTTTTTCCTTTTATTACTCAGAATATCTCGACCTGGAGGAAATAAAATAAAACAAGCAGTGGCTGTTAGCTCTCTGTTTCCCTACTATTGACTCCCACATGTGCTATGAGTAGAGGGTTGTAGATCACAAGGGAGATGTTTATTGATGAAGGGTTTTAGCAGCAGACCCCTGTCTATAGTTTTGCTTCCCAAACTCAATAGGTGTATAAAAGAAAACCAGGGACACCATACCCTGCTGTTTTTAGGTGAATTTCTCAGTGATCTCCAATGGTAGGACAAGGGGCAATGGGTGCAAGTTGGAATACAGGAGGTTCCTCAGAAATATGAGAAAAAACTTTGTGAGGGTGAGAGAAGAGTGGGACAGGCTGCCCAGAGAGACTGTGGGGTCTCTCCCTCTGAAGGCATTTAAAACCCACCTGTATGACCTGGTCTGGGTGTTTCTGCCCCAGCAGGGAGGTTGGACTAGATGATCTTTTGAGGTCCCTTCCAATCCCTGATATTCTGTGATTCTGTATGAATCAGTAATGCCTGGAAATTGAGGAAACGCCTTAATTGACAGCCTGAACAAAACTTAGAATCATAAAATAGTTCAGGTTGGAAGGGACCTTAAAGATCATCGAGTTCCAACCCCCCTGCCATAGGCAGGGACACCTCCCACTAGACCAGGCTGCTCAGTGCCTCATCCGGCCTGGCCTTAACCAGAGAGGGGGCATCCACAGCCTCTCTGGGCAACCTGTTCCAGTGTTTCACCATCCTCACTGTAAAGAATTTCTTTCTTATATCCAGCCTGAATCTACCCCCTTCCAATTTGCATCCATTATTTCTGGTCCTCCCATCAGATATCTTAGTAAAAAGTCCTACCCCTGTGGGACTCCCTCAGGTACTGATAAGTTACTCTGAGGTCCCCCCTGAGCCTTCTCTTCTCCAGGCTGAAAAACTCCAACTCCTTCAGCCTGTCTTCACAGGGCAGTTGCTCCAGCCCTTTGACCATCTTTGTGGCCTCCTCTGGACATGCACCAATAGCTCAATGTCCTAAAATTTAAGCAAACCTGTGCTTTAAAGTTCTGGACTATAAAGAAAAGCTCTTTTTGCTGTGATGCTTCTTGTATCTGTTTGCAAACTCAGTCTCTATCTATGGAAGCACCTGGCTTTGGTGATGCTGATATTTTGGATGCAGCTACAGAGAAATGTGGGCCTTTGACTCTCAACATCTTGAAGCCCAGAAGCATTTGACTTGGGTTTCAAGTGTCTCCATGTGTCCCTGCTCTCACAGGAGCTGCAGCTCTTGTTAGTGGCGTCTCTTTTACAGCTCTGCTGTTGCTTGCTCTCATTCAGCAGCTCAAAAGGATCATTGTTTCTGGAGTCTTTTAAACTCCACTCTCTGGAGTGTGTGGCTCTGGGAGCCAAACAGCCTGAATGTGATTTTATTGCCCCATTAGACTGAGCTGGTTGGAGGCTCCTGCTGCCAAACCAGAGGGCAGAGACTTGAGTGGGTCCATGGCTCTGACCTGGCTGCTGCTCACCCAGCAAAGCTGGGTGGAAATGGTAACTTTTTATGTAGGAAGGAGGCTTTTTTAAATTGTATTTTTGGGATGAATGTATTTTCCAAATGCTAGGGTGTCTTTAGCATTAAAACCCCACCTGGATGCCTTCCTGTGTGACCTGTTCTAGGTGTTCCTATTCTTGAAGGGGGATTGGACTAGATGATCCCTCAAGGTCCCTTCCAATCCCTGATATTCTGTGTTTCTGTGACTTCAAATGCTGCTTCTCTGTGGGGATCCCTTGTGTGACTGTGGGAGAGCTGTGAGGGACCTCCTCTGCCATGTTAAGCAACCCATTCTGTGATTCTGTGTTGGAAGCTCCTGCAGGTCCCAGCCAGACCTGAGCCCAGAGAGGGCCCTTTGCTCTCACATGCATTGACCTGGAGGGTCTAGAGGTTGCTGTGCAATGAATTCCCTTTGCAATGGCATGAAGAACATAAAGAATAGCTGCAGGTGTGGCCCTATGTATGTGGAAGTCTGGGGCTGGGTCTTAGTGCTGGGGAGAAGAATGGAAACAGATCTATGGATCTGAAAATCATAGAATGGTTTGGGTTGGAAGGGACCTTAAAGATCATCGAGTTCCAGCCCCCCTGCCATAGGCAGGGACACCTCCCACTAGACCAGGTTGCTCAGTGCCTCATCCAGCCTGGCCTTAAACACCTCCAGGGATAGAGGGGGCATCCACAGCCTCTCTGGGCAACCTCTTCCAGTGTTTCACCACACTCACCATAAAGAACTTTCTTCTATCCAGCCTGAATCTCCTCTCTTCCCATTTACATCCATCATTTCTAGTCCTCCCATCATATATCCTATTAAAAAGTCCTACCCTATTAAAAAGTCTCAGCCCCCTTCAGGTACTGAGAAGCTACTATGAGGTTCCCCGTGAGACTTCTCTTCACCAAGATGAACAACCCCAACTCCTTCAGCCTGTCTTCATAAGGCAGCTGCTCCAGCCCTTTGATCATCTTCATGTCCCAGATGCTGATAAACTTTGAGGGTGTTTCCAAAGATTAGGATCAGATTGCCTCTGGGAAGTGACCTGGCTGACCCTCCAGAGCAGGTTGGAGAGGTTTTAACGCTGGGGGGAGTTTGTGAAGATCTTCCAGGCAGTAAATTACCAAGAAGAATGGTCACAGGTGTAAAAGCAGCATCCCTGTAAAGCACACACTGTATGTACTTGTGTCTGGGCTCACATAAACTCCATTTGATGTGAAGATGGAAGTATGAGGGTTGGAAGTCTGATCTGAAGCTGTACTTGCCTTAGAAGCAACATTATTTGTTATAGAGAGGGGTGTGTGTGCTCACCTCTAATAGTGACATGCTCCTTGGTCCCCATTCTAACAGGAGCTGCTCAGTGCACTAAACCCCACCAGCAAGATGGAGACCCCACCACAGCATGGCTGGTTGTGGGCAATAAAAAGAAAAATATTTAAAAGAAAAAAAACCCTCCAAATTTGATCAATGCTACTTCTGTGGATGGGATTCTTCAAGCACACTCTTTCCTGCTGGAGTCAGTTGGGAATTTTGGGGTTGGACGAGTTTTATTTCAGGAGGAAAAAGTTAAGCTAACACAGGGTGTTTTTACAGCCCTCTTCTAGGTATTACATCTTTCAGGGCCCTCTTTGGAAAGCTTCCAGATTTTTGGGGGATTTTTTTGGGGGCCTTATACTGGCACTTTCAGTGGAAGAGTATGAAGCTCAACACTGAGAAACTGGGTTTTTCAGGAATATCTATGTGCTGGGGGGAAGAGGGGAGCTGGCTCTCAGTCGTCCCCTGTGAAAATCCATGCCAAGCTGGCTTTATGGTTGCACCTGAGCAGATGAGATGATGCCCCTTGGTCTCATATTTTTCAGCCATTGTCTGATCTTGCTACTTCAGTCAGGTTCTGTCTTTACATTTGGTTCTGGCTGCTCATCCCAGGGAAGGAAATAAATTCAGATGGATAAAGAGTTTGAGACCAAATAAAAGCACAGGATGGGTTGAGAGTGGAGAGCTTCATTCCACCTGAGTGTCTCTTCTTACAGGGCATCTTTTGCCCAGGGTAGACAAGAGCAAGATGATGAAGAACATGAGATGGAAACAGTGGTGGGAAGAGATTGTGTGTTTTGGGGGGAGAATCCTGCCACTCACGGCTGTGGGGAGCAGTCAGGCTGGTGGCTGTGTTTTCCACAGGGAGCCATGTTTTCATGGCATGTGTTGGGTTGGAAGGAACCTTTAAAGGCCATCTAAACCAACTTCCTGCAGTAAGCAGGAACATCTTCTGCTAGATCAGGTTGCTCAGAACCTCATCAACCAGTGGTCTGCAGGTGGCCACACAGCCAGGCTGATGGCTTGTGGCAATGAGCTGGGAGATGTCTCTCATACTGGTGCTCTGTGGTCAGGGTTACTTGTTTTTGTGTTGAGTTTGCTGCTGGAAGGCACCATCTGGAGGGAATGTGACAATCCCTCCATGGCCTCTCTGGAGCATGCTGGTGTTAGCCCAAGCTAGCATTGAGATGGTAGATGGGTCTGTTGGGGCCCTTTCCCACTGGAACTGGAATTTCCCACTTCAATGTGGACAGCTTCAAACACCAGGCAGGGCACGTAGAAGTAATGGCAACAACCATCCTGGGAAGCTGACCCAGTTCTGGTCTGGAAAGATTTTAGCAGGACAGTCTTCAGAGAGGTCTCATTAGCAGGAACTTCTGAAGCAAAGGATGCTTAGAGGATCCCCAGGGATATTGCAGAGTCTTTTCTCCCTGGGCTCTGAAATCTCATCCAGGCCAGTAGCCAAGCACAAGCTGTAAATAAACAGTGGCTGATGATCCCATCTCATTTTGCTCTGAGATGTTGTCAGCTCTGGACTTTCCCTTGGCATCTTCACTCTAGTGCTTTGAATTCCCCATCTCCAGCTCCTAGTGCTGTTGTGGCATTTGGCTGTCTCTTGTCATGCTGTTGGTGTGAAGTAGTCACTTCTGTGGTGGCTTCCACAGGGATGTAATGTGAAAAAGCTGATTCCTTAAGGCCCTGCCAACAGGATGGTGTTTGTGTCTCTTTTCCCTGGGGCTCCTCTAAGTCATTGCTGAAGGAGGGGAAGGGCTAGAGATAAGTTCAGAAAACAAATATCTGAGATCTACATCAACCTTTGGCATGATACTCTAAGATGAGCAACTTGGAAGGTCAATGGTTTTAAACTAGAGCAGGGCAAGTTTGGATGAGACATTAGAAAGAAGTTCTTCCCCATGAAGGAGGTGAGACACTGTAACAGGTTGCCCAGAGAGGTGGTGGCATCCCCATCCCTGGAGACATCCAAGGCCAGGCTTGCTGAGGCTCTGAGCAACCTCATCTAGTGCAGGATGAACCAGTCACTGCAGGGGGTTGGACTAGAGGGCCTTTGAAGGTCCCTTTCAACTCAACACATTCTATAATTCTATGATCTTGTGGACTTACCTGAAGTTGTGTGTACTCAGGAACCCACAGCTACACAGGAAAATTCACCTGGTGGATATCCAAGCTTTATCCTGTCTCCAGGATCATTTCCCCCTCATCAAACACCCAAAGTAGAGCTGCTGTCCATCACACTGCTACCCTCCCCATTTAGGAAACAGGAAAATCCTTTTATTTTATTACCCTGCAAGTTGCTGCTGTAGTAAGCACCATAGCTGAGCCCGAGGCTCTTTCAAAGCCTGAGCCTACACAAACATCACATCAGCAGCAATATTTATCTAAGATCAAAATAATACTGTGCAAACACTGAAATGTTAGGAGATGCCCTCTTGCCCCTGAGCTGGTGAGCTTTGCTGACCTCTTCACATCTTTGAGCTGGGAACATCTGGCTTGGTGTGCAGCAGAGGTCAGTATTTCAAGGAAAAATACAGTGAGAGGTGTGGGCTGGAGCCATGTCTCAGCACTGTCACCCTTGTCCTTCCCCATTCCAGCACCTCACTGTAGAATTGAAAAGGACCTTTCAAGGCCATCTAGTGCCACTCCCTGCAGTGACAGGGACATCCTGCACTAGAACAGGTTGCTCAAGCCTCAGCAAACCTGGCTTTGGATGCCTCCAGTGTCTCACCACCCTGATGGGGAAGAACTTCTTCCTCGTGTCTCATCTAACCCTGCCCTGCTCTAGTTTCAAACCACTGCCCCTCGTCCTGTGGCTCCATGCCCTGGCAAACAGCCCCTCCCCAGCTTTCCTGGAGACTCACTCCTTGGTGGGCTCACTCCTTGTCCACAGTCTGGGCAAGGGACTCTGCTGGATCCTTTTCTTTGCTCTGCAAAATGTGCAGCACATCTTGATTTTGGGGCTGCGCATCGCCATCTCCTCACGCTGTGGTCCTTACCCATGTTAAAGCTGCGTTTGCTTTGCTCGGAGCTCTGGAGCCCTCACTGTCACCCCCTCCTATCCCCTGTCACCATCTCCCAGTTGTTCAGCTCTGGCCTGGCAGCAGATGGAGAGGTTTTGCTGTGGCTCTGGGACACACGACGTTCTTTCCACGGGCTTTGTTACAGCTGAATTGAATTTCCAGCCCAGCCCCTGCGGTGGCCGAGTGCCCGGCTCTCGCTGCCTCTGTTTACTCATTTCACAAAGACCTGAGCTTCAGCCTAGAAAAGCCTCTGTGTGTGTGGGGGGGGAGAAAATGCTTCCAGATCAGCTCTTTTTGTGCCTCTTTACTGTTGTTGGGTGCCCAGTCCTCCTTTTTTACCCCCTTGTATTTAATTCCTTTAGCTTTGCAGGCTGGCATCCCAGTGTGGTGCTTCCCTCTGCCAGGGCTGCCCATTGCCCACCCCATCTCTCTGGAGGACAGGCTTAGCCAAAATTTCCTCGTCATCAGAAACATTTGCTGAATAGTTGAATTGTCCTCTAACAGTTTTATTATTTTTTTAACCCTTTTGTGGTGTTTTTTTGCTGCACATCAGGCTGATGAGCTGAATTGTGAAGTGATTCTCTAATGGGTTAAAAGCTCCAACGTGTGAGTCAGAGCAGGGCTTTTGGAGAGACATGGACTATCTCAGCTTGTCAAAATAAACGTTTGGTGCAAGTACAGAGTGTGCCATGGTCTGAAAGCTCATAATTTAAAACAAAACTCTTTTTCTAGGGGGGTGGGGAGGGAGTTTGACTTTTCCCTGATCATAAAACCCAGTATGTACAGTGTAGGTACAGAGTCGTGTGACTTTACAGCAACACCATTAAAGTGAAACTTAGTATGGAAACTTTTTTTTTTTTTTTTTAATTTCTTCTTCTTGAAAACAGGCTGTTTCTATTTATAAACGTTGGGAAGAGCCTGGGCAGCCCATTGGGTGATCATCCCCATCCACTGCTAGGTCGTCAGCTGGTGCTCCATGGGATTGTCCTGGCTGGATGTGGTGATGTCTCCTTGGCAGGGAGAACAGGGAGAAGGACTGGCTGTTTCTGGAGAGCCTGGTTCAGGCAGGGGAAGTCAAAAAAGCCCCAACACCCGCCCCTGGGATGAGATGAACAAGGGTTGGAGTTGGGAGCATGAAGGGGCCAGGAAGGGGGAGCTGAGGGAAGGCAGAGCTCAGTCCTGCAGCAGGAGCCCAGCCTACGTAAAAGCAAATTCCTGGTGCTTTCCACACCCTGTCTGGCACCACCATCTGCATGGAGAGGCTGCTGGAGTGGTGGCCATGGTGCAGGTTCCTGGGCTTTGAGAGCCTAAGGGATGTGGGTGGGTGTAGAAGCCACAGAAAATACTTTCCTTCTGCTACCCCTGCAGCTTTAGCAGAAGACAATCTGAAGCAGTGTGTTTCTTTAAGTGCTCACATTCCTCTAAAACTCTTAACTTGGAGCTCCAAGCTTTTTGGTTTTAATTTCCACTGGGAGCTCGTGGTGGGATGTGGGGAAGAACGCATGTGGCTGTGTCCCTGCACGTCCCCCTCTCTGAACCCCCGAGCTTGGCAGCCTTTTCTGGTGAGGACCCTGGGTGTTGTGGCTGGAGCTCAGAGCCCAAATAAACCCCAATGTGTTTTCTGTTCTGGGCGTTTCCCTGGTGTGCATCAGGGCTTGGTCCCAAAGAACTGACCATCTGCAGGACAGGGGAGGAGAAAAGAGGCAGTTACTCACAATCTGAAAAAGGCAAGACAGTATTGCACCATAAGATATAAGGACCAGGCTTTCCACCTACCTCTGGCTGATCTAGGAACAGGGAGGTGGCCAAGTAGATCTCACTTGAAGCATTTTACCTCCTACCCCATCTTTGTTCCTGACTCTGCTGAGCTCAGGAGGTGTAACAAAGGGCTGCTGTGCCCTCAGGGGACATAAAATCATAGAATGGTTTGGGTTGGAAAGGAACATAAACATCATCTAGTCCCAACCCCCCTGCCATGGGCAGGAACACCTCCCACTACACCAGGCTGCTCAATGCCTCATCCAGCCTGGACTTAAATGCCTCCAGGAGGGGACATCCACAGCCTCTCTGGGCAACCCCTTCCAGTGTCTCACCACCCTCACAGGAAAGAACTTCTTTCCTCTATCCAGCCTAAGTCTCCCCTCTTCCAATTTACATCTGGTGATCAGAGTTATGGAGGTGACAAATTTTTACTGGCCTCTACCTTTTTGTGGGGGAAACTGTCCATGAAGCATCTAAGGAATAAGATTTACCATCAATTTGAGGTTTAAGCTTTCCACTTCTGCAAACATGGGCTTTGTTGAATTGCAGGACCACATTCTGCCTCTGTTGTCCTCCACAGCAGCCACTTCTTGTCCTTGCCTGTTTTGAGGGCAACTGAGTTATCCCATCTACTCTCCTTCAGACTGCTGTGCATGAGGGACCCTCAGACCCTAAGTACAGGTATCTGAAGAGACTGGTTTCAAGACAGCTGCTCCATCCCTCTGTTTGAACACATCTTCTCTTTCTACACAATATTTCCCATGGATTTTCTGCTTTGAAGGTTCCCCTGGGTGAATATCTTCCCAAGCAGGTTCCATCCAATCGCTCCAGCTGCTTCTACCAACCTTGTGGCTTTGTAATTGAGATGAAAGACCTAAATGATTAATGGGCTTTGGGCAGAAAGCTGAGACAGAAAAGCTGTTTTCCTGGTGTGTTGCTGTCTTGGCTGTTGGTCAATGCTGCAGAAATGAGAAATGCTGATTTTTCCCCTTTTATTTTTCCCCTTTCCCACTGTGCTGCTCAGTCTAACACTGACCTTCTGCTGCTTCTCCTTGGCAGTACAACCACATCCTGTGCTCAAGTGCAGAAACAAAGGCATGAAGGCTAGAAATGATGGACACCATCTGTATTTCTTGCAAGAGTTATTTGTATCTTGGTAGTTACCTGGTATGGCCCTGCTTTCCTGCACCTCCATGGTCAAAGACACTGATCCTGGCAGTTGTCTTTGGTGCAAAGAGCATCCTTAGTGTCATCAAAGGCATCTTCCTTTCTAAACTTGCTTAGAAAGAAAACCATGTCCTCATGGTTTTCTTGGGTCCAGAGGAGGGCCACGAAGATGGTCAAAGGGCTGGAGCAACTGCCCTATGAAGACAGGCTGAAGGAGTTGGGGTTGTTCAGCCTGGAGAAGAGAAGGCTCAGGGGGGACCTCAGAGTAACTTCTCAGTACCTGAGGGGGTCCTACAGAAAGGCAGGGGAAGGACTTTTTAATATGATATCTGATGGGAGGACCAGAAACAACGGATGTAAATTGGAGGGGAGTAGATTTAGGCTCAACATAAGAAAGAAATTCTTTACAGTGAGGGTGGTGAAACACTGGAACAGGTTGCCCAGAGAGGCTGTGGATGCCCCCTCTCTGGAGGTGTTTAAGACCAGGTTGGACATGGCACTGAGCAGCCTCATCTAGTGGGAGGGAGGTTGGGACTCGATGATCTTTAAGGTCCCTTCCAACCCAAACTATTCTATGATTCTATGGTATGTCTATTTCTTGGTTTCCAGAGGATGGTCTGCCCTCAGCCAGCCTGAGTCCATCCAGCCACCTCCTCCAGCGCCACCAGTCACGTACTTCCTACATCACTTACACAGCCCCCGTGGTCAAGATGCTTGTTGAGAAGGACATGAGGAAAAAAGCTACATCCATCCTCCTATCAGATACAGAGTCAAGCAGAGAGCCTCAAGAAGCTGGTTTTGAGGAGGACTCACGAGTGAGAAGAAGTATCAGTGCCTCCAGGGATAGGAAGGACTCTGTAGGAACATCCACAGCTGAGGGAAGTTTGTCACCACCAAATGTTTGCTATAGGGTTATCTTTGCAAGAAGACCTCCCTTGCATGTGCTACCCTCTAGTTCTCTGGCACGTTCCAGTAAGAAGAAATGATCTGACCACTTCTGGAAATAAGGAAAAGCAAAAGATGCTCTTGGGTGTTTTCCAGAGTGTGTTAAACTACAGATGCAAATAGTACTTAACTTTCAGATTCTTCCTAAAAGGTCCTGTTGAATGAAAGCAGATGATGACAAAAGAAGGGTGATGGCACTGTATTCTGTACTTTTCTGCTCACAGGTCTGGATAAAACCATTACTTCTTCCTGCTGAACTTGCTTCATATGCATCATTAGCTGCTTGCTGCTCATTTCCTTGGAAATACCTGGTACAGGGTGCAATGGAGGGGCACAGCACAGGGCTGTGGATGTCTGCCTGTCCCTGCAGCCTGGCATGCACAGGGACCATTGCTCTGCTCTCCAGCTTTTTGTCATCCTTTTGGCACTGGTGCTGGGGACCAGTAGACATTGCAGGGATTTAGCTGATGGCCTCTGGGATCTCACTGTGCCTCTGCTTCTGCTGGAGATGTTGGGTGGCTGGAGGAAGAGCACACTAAGAATCCCTTTGAAGCCATTGCTGTGTTGCTGAAGGAGCATGGACTGGAAGGAAGGAGGAGTTTACAACCAGCCTTCACTTGTACTTTTATTGCTTTTTTTCCCCCACCCTGGCCTGTCTGTCCTTAGAGTGTGAGGTCTGTCCAAGTTGNCAAGCAGGTTCCATCCAATCGCTCCAGCTGCTTCTACCAACCTTGTGGCTTTGTAATTGAGATGAAAGACCTAAATGATTAATGGGCTTTGGGCAGAAAGCTGAGACAGAAAAGCTGTTTTCCTGGTGTGTTGCTGTCTTGGCTGTTGGTCAATGCTGCAGAAATGAGAAATGCTGATTTTTCCCCTTTTATTTTTCCCCTTTCCCACTGTGCTGCTCAGTCTAACACTGACCTTCTGCTGCTTCTCCTTGGCAGTACAACCACATCCTGTGCTCAAGTGCAGAAACAAAGGCATGAAGGCTAGAAATGATGGACACCATCTGTATTTCTTGCAAGAGTTATTTGTATCTTGGTAGTTACCTGGTATGGCCCTGCTTTCCTGCACCTCCATGGTCAAAGACACTGATCCTGGCAGTTGTCTTTGGTGCAAAGAGCATCCTTAGTGTCATCAAAGGCATCTTCCTTTCTAAACTTGCTTAGAAAGAAAACCATGTCCTCATGGTTTTCTTGGGTCCAGAGGAGGGCCACGAAGATGGTCAAAGGGCTGGAGCAACTGCCCTATGAAGACAGGCTGAAGGAGTTGGGGTTGTTCAGCCTGGAGAAGAGAAGGCTCAGGGGGGACCTCAGAGTAACTTCTCAGTACCTGAGGGGGTCCTACAGAAAGGCAGGGGAAGGACTTTTTAATATGATATCTGATGGGAGGACCAGAAACAACGGATGTAAATTGGAGGGGAGTAGATTTAGGCTCAACATAAGAAAGAAATTCTTTACAGTGAGGGTGGTGAAACACTGGAACAGGTTGCCCAGAGAGGCTGTGGATGCCCCCTCTCTGGAGGTGTTTAAGACCAGGTTGGACATGGCACTGAGCAGCCTCATCTAGTGGGAGGGAGGTTGGGACTCGATGATCTTTAAGGTCCCTTCCAACCCAAACTATTCTATGATTCTATGGTATGTCTATTTCTTGGTTTCCAGAGGATGGTCTGCCCTCAGCCAGCCTGAGTCCATCCAGCCACCTCCTCCAGCGCCACCAGTCACGTACTTCCTACATCACTTACACAGCCCCCGTGGTCAAGATGCTTGTTGAGAAGGACATGAGGAAAAAAGCTACATCCATCCTCCTATCAGATACAGAGTCAAGCAGAGAGCCTCAAGAAGCTGGTTTTGAGGAGGACTCACGAGTGAGAAGAAGTATCAGTGCCTCCAGGGATAGGAAGGACTCTGTAGGAACATCCACAGCTGAGGGAAGTTTGTCACCACCAAATGTTTGCTATAGGGTTATCTTTGCAAGAAGACCTCCCTTGCATGTGCTACCCTCTAGTTCTCTGGCACGTTCCAGTAAGAAGAAATGATCTGACCACTTCTGGAAATAAGGAAAAGCAAAAGATGCTCTTGGGTGTTTTCCAGAGTGTGTTAAACTACAGATGCAAATAGTACTTAACTTTCAGATTCTTCCTAAAAGGTCCTGTTGAATGAAAGCAGATGATGACAAAAGAAGGGTGATGGCACTGTATTCTGTACTTTTCTGCTCACAGGTCTGGATAAAACCATTACTTCTTCCTGCTGAACTTGCTTCATATGCATCATTAGCTGCTTGCTGCTCATTTCCTTGGAAATACCTGGTACAGGGTGCAATGGAGGGGCACAGCACAGGGCTGTGGATGTCTGCCTGTCCCTGCAGCCTGGCATGCACAGGGACCATTGCTCTGCTCTCCAGCTTTTTGTCATCCTTTTGGCACTGGTGCTGGGGACCAGTAGACATTGCAGGGATTTAGCTGATGGCCTCTGGGATCTCACTGTGCCTCTGCTTCTGCTGGAGATGTTGGGTGGCTGGAGGAAGAGCACACTAAGAATCCCTTTGAAGCCATTGCTGTGTTGCTGAAGGAGCATGGACTGGAAGGAAGGAGGAGTTTACAACCAGCCTTCACTTGTACTTTTATTGCTTTTTTTCCCCCACCCTGGCCTGTCTGTCCTTAGAGTGTGAGGTCTGTCCAAGTTGCATCACAGAATGGTCTGGGTTGGATGGGACCTTCAAGATCATCTAGTTCCAACCCCCCTGCCATGGGCAGGGACATCTCCCACTACACCAGGTTGCTCAGTCTGGCCTTAAACACCTCCAGGGACTTCCTTCTTATCTCCAGGCTAAATCTGTCCTCTTCCAATTTGCATCCATTACTCCTAGTCCTGCTGTCCTGGACCCTATTAAAAACTCCTATCCCAGCCTTTCTGTAGCCCCCTTCAGGTATTGAGAAGCTACTATGAGGTCCTTCTCTTCTCCAGGCTGAACAGTTTCAACCATGGGGTGGAGGTACATGGGTTCCTGCCCATGTGAGCCACTTGATCAGGGCACCAGATCAAGTCTGTTGGCTGTGACACAGAAGAACATTGAGGACTTGAGGATGGGGGAGATATAGGATGTCTCTAGGGGGTGGGGGTGGAATGGACCCTCCTGCATCTGTCAACAGATTTAGCAGCACCTACTTAATTATTCTAATATACAGCTGGGGGGCACAGAGCTAATTGCAGCTCTAAATGGCTTTTATTATGCTGTGGTTGCTCCTTGCCTGCTGTATTGAAACCAGATGCTCAGGTCATTAAATAGATATAAGCCAGGTGCTGACTGCCTTATTTAAGCAAAGTGGGGATTGATTTCCTGCAGGAGTGAGTGTGGTCATATATATGCCAGCACCCAAGAGCAGGATGAGGAAGTTGGGGAGAATGGTGGTCATTGTGGCTTGGGGATCCCTGTTGGGGCTTTTAGTAGTGCTTGGAGACTTGGCTGATGGATGCAAAGCTGCTGAGGGTCTGGAGGTAGTTCCTGTTCTCCAGATCTGTCCCCCAGAGTGGAAGGAGCCCTCCCATCCATGGGTTTTGTCACATAGAACAGGTTTGTGGTGGCTTGTTTGATGGGAAGCTCATGAGCTGCTCATCACCTATGCAAACAACCTTCAGCTACCTGCCCCAGAGACTACCTCAGCCTGTGAGCCCACCTTGGAGACCCTTTGTCAATGGAAGGTTGAGTGATTTGTCCAATAAATGACCACAGTTCAGATTAGACAAGATTCTAACATGGTGTCCTTGCTGGAGATCCCCTTGGAGTGTTTTTTTTTCTTGGAGCAACAGTTCTCTGATCAGAAGCACTGCTTCTGGGTCAGGATTTCACCTGAAGCAAATTCCCTGGAATTAAGTGTCCTCACTTTTGGGTGATTTGTGCATTTTTAGACATCATTCTGAGCTCAGATTTGTGCAGCTGCTCATTAACACCAAGAGGCCACAGAAGCCCCCTCACCCCTGGAGGTGTCCTGGGCTTCCTGAACTCCAGACTAAGCTTTTACATGAGCTGCAGCCTTTGTGGTGTGTCTTTCTGGTTTGCAGAAAACCTGATTCATTGCACGAAATGGTGTCAGTTCCCAAAGGGCATCCTGAACCTGTAAATATTAATGTCTGTCAAAGTGCTTGCTGTGTAAGTTCCCTGTTAAATTTTCCTGTTCCACCTTTTCATGGACAGAGTTAAACCTCATGTTTGGAATGTGTTCTGTTGGCCTTACACTTCTGTGACACTCTGAGGACGTTGCCCCAGGGGGAGGTTGAGTTGGAAATTAGGGAAAATTTCTTCACTGAAAGGGTTGTCAAGCACTGGAACAGGCTGCTCAGGGAAGTAAAGGAATCACCAACCCTGGAGGGATTAAAAGCTGGGTAGATGTAGTGCTGAGGGGTCATGGGTTAGTGATGGTTTTGTCAGTGTTGGGTTGATGGTTGACCTTCATGATCTGAAAGGTCCCTTCCAATTTAAACCATTTCATTGAGTGAAGCAGGGAGACATCAGAGCTGGTTATGAACAGAGCCAGGAGCTGCCAAATATTCCCTCAACAGCATTTCCCAACCTGTCTGTATCTGTGTTCACCACTTGACTCACCTGTCAGCATTCAGTTGCCACCCATGGTGCCAGAGGTTGTGTTTGAGCCCTGGAGGACCTGAGCTGTTGCCAGCAGTTAGTAGTTCCTCACTAGTGCCAAACTCTGCTGGCAGCTCTCAACCTGTCCTCACCATCCCACACAGGCAAAGGGAAGATGCTGCAGACACAGAGGTGATGGAGCTGCTGGTGCCTGCTCTTCCCTCATTTTTTGCAGCTCTTCAGCAAGACTGTGGCTTGTTCCACTGAGATGTGGTTTTCTGTCCCTAGAGGCACCTCGGGGTGTGTTGTATGGGTGAGGGGGGGACACAGGAGAGGACCACTTGCTGGCTGGTAAGGCTGAACCTGTGGAGGTGGAAGCTTCTTGGAGTAGTATCAGACCTCAGGTGAGCCTGAACTTTGCTCAGTCATTTTCATAAGAGTCAAATAGTGGAAAACCTGCCTTTTTCACCCAAGAATTTCCCCATCCTAAGCCCTGCTCTGTGTCCTCCCAGGCTTTTTTTTTTTTTCCCCTTTTCCCCAGCATTTAAACTGGGTGCAGTTTTGCCATGCAGGGTCTGGGGATGGACTCTGTCTCAGTAGGAGCTTGGTATGATGTCAATGCTCAGAGTGGGTGAAGCAGAGGAGGCAAAAATAGACTTTTAGACATTTTTCCAGTTCTGCCTTTTCAGAAAGGAATATTTATAGCTCGGTGCATAAACACAAGCTCTCTTTGTGAGTCTGCTACCAACCACAACACAGCACCCCCTCAGACCCTCGTGCTCTCAGTCTCAGGGCTTGTCTGGGGACCTGACTTTGAGGCTGGAAGTCCAGGCATGAGGCACGCACAAAGATTTTGGGCTGCTCATGGGCTTTGTTGGCTTATCTCCAGAGTGGGAATGCAGCACTCTGGAGCCTGACCCTCAATTTTGTTATGAACTCTGAGGCATAATGATGGCTGGGATTGGGGTGGTTTTGTCAGGTTCTTGGGTGCTGAAGGTTCAAATCACTTCATTTTACTCTACCTCCATTTCCCCATCTATGGAATTTGGATAATGGCCTCTTAACACACAGTTTTAGGTTTTTTTACGCTTTTTTAGAGTGGTGTTTCTATGCAGTGCTACCTGAACCCAACATGTAACCTAGCTTGCAAGGAAATTTGGATCTGTCAGCATCATGTGGTGTTAAAGCTTTCTACCTGCTGTGTTCCCCACTTTCAGCAGGGATGGCAGATCAGGTGTGGGTGGCAGGTGAAGGCATTTTCAGAAGCCAGAGTTGGCCCTTCAAAAGCTGTCAGCTGGCATTTTCAACCTTGTCCCACAGCCAGTAGTCAGGAATTGGTGATTTTTGTGGCAGTGCACTCTGGAGAGAGATGATGCTCTTCATGGTGTGAAGCTCCTCAGAGTGAGCTTTATTTATTTGTATTTATGGATCTGTTGTAAGGTTTGGAACAGCAGCTTGGTGGATGCTTCTGTGGGAGCAATGCTCCCAGCTCTCTTCTCCAGGCTGAACAACCCCAACTCCTTCAGCCTGTCCTCATAAGAGAGATGCTCCACCCCCCTGATCATCTTCATGGCCCTCCTCTGGACCTGCTCCAGCAGTTCGGTGTCACGGAATGGATGGAGATAATGGGAAGGAGTTTTTCCAGGCTGATAATTCTTCTGGTTTTTCCTCTGTTTGTGTCCCCCTTATCCCCATTTTTCAGCTAAGTTGCATGTTTGGACACCAAGGGCAGGAGCAAAGCTAAAAGGCTGCTCTGGCTCAGATATAAAGTTCATCCTCACAAAGCTCCAAGGAGCCTTTGGTGGTGGCATCTGCTTCTTCAAGTCCTGCAGCAGAGATTTTGAGTGAGAAGTTTGGATTGAACAGGGTTTTTTTCCATGTGTTTTGTGATGGAAATTTCTTCCTAGTGAAATGAAAGGGTTAGTGGCTTATAAAAACTGTTCTTAATGCACAGAAGATGCTTTCTTAGAAGGTGCAGGACTTTCTTGTTGAGAATCTGAAAAGCCCAAACTGATTTTGGTTTAGGTTTGACCACATTTTTTTTCCAGTTTTTTCAACAGCCAAATAAAAGATCCTTTCCTAATGAGCCTGGGGAAGACAGAGAGACTTTCTCCTAGATCTTTAGCAGTGCTGATATGAGACTGTGAGTTATCTGATAAGGGAGAATCACACTGAAAATAACACTGAGACCTGTCAGCCTCTGGCAGGGTGAGTGGAAGGTCATGCTGCTGTGGCTTATCTGTGGTCAAAGGGTTTCCCCCCTCAGTGATGATATCCTGGACTCCCTTTTAGCAGCCTCAGGAGATAGATGGCATTCCTGCCACCCACAGAAACCCCAGCAGCTAAAGGCAGCCAGAAGACTGGGGAGTCTATAGGTCATGTGCCTGGTGGCTGCTGCATCCTACACTTGAGGCTGCAGGGCAGAAAAGAGCGTGTCATAGGTCTGTGTAAGATACAACCACAGAATTGTTCAGGTTGGAAGGGACCTTTTCAGACCAAGTCCAACTGTCAATCTGACATGGACAGAGCTGCCACTAGCCCTCAGCACTACCTCTGCCCAGCCTTTAAATTCCTTCAGGGATGGCAACTCCACCACTGCCCTTGGCAGCTCTCTTCCAATGCCTGGTGAACCTTTTGATGGAGAAATTTTTCCTAATATCTAACACAAACCTCCCTGGTGGAATTTGAGACCATTTTCTGCTTGAGAGAGTCCAGTGCAGAACCATGAAGAAGATGAGGAAAGGCTGAGGGAGCTGGGTCTCTTTAGCTTGGAGGAGACTGGGGGGTGACCTCATTCATGTCTATAAATATGTGAAGGGAGAGTGTCAGGAGGATGGAGCCAGGCTCTTCTCAGTGACCTCCAGTGACAGGACAAGGGACAATGGGTGCAAGCTGGAACACAGGAGCTTCCACATAAGAAAAAACTTATTCATGGTGAGGGTGAGAGAAGAGTGGCTCAGCTGCGCAGAGAGAGTGTGGAATCTCCTTCTTTGGAGGCATTCAAACCCCACCTGGATGCTTTCCTGTGTGACCTGGTCTGAGTGTTCCTGCTCCAGCAGGAGGATTGGACTAGATGATCTCTTGAGGTCCCTTCCAATCCATGATATTCTGGGATTATTCTTGTCTTGTTGTCCATTCCTTGGGAGAAGAGAGTGACACCCCCCCTTTCATGTGCTCTGTCATTTTGTAGTTTTCCCATAAGGCAGCTCTTTCTTGCTTATTTGGCTCTGTTGGACCTCCAAGAATTTATGAAATGCCTTAAAAAGAGATACTGCCTGCAAAATCCAGCTGAGGTAGCAAAACATCCAGGCCCCTAGGAGTTTTTATCTGAAGGCATGGCAGGGGGTTAGAGGGAAGAGATTCTGTCACTCTAATTTACAGTCTTGCCCTAGGAAAGCTCAGTAAATGCATCAAAACATAGCCTTAAGCTCTTTTAGAGAGCTAATGGCCTCATTTAATTATTAGATCCTGCCATGGGCAGCAACAATCATAGAATAGTTTGGGTTGGAAGGGACTTTAAAGATCATCAAATTCCAAACCCCCCGGCATAGGCAGGGACACCTCCCACTAGATCAGGCCACTCAGCGCCATGTCCAGCCTGGTCTTGAACACCTCCAGAGAGGGGGCATCCACAACCTCTCTGGGCAACCTGTTCCAGTGTTTCACCACCCTCACTGTAAAGAATTTCTTTCTTATGTTGAGCCTAAATCTATACCCTTCCAATTTACATCCATTGTTTCTAGGCCTCCCATCCGATATCATATTAAAATGCCCTTCCCCTGCCTTTCTGTAAGCAGCTGGCTATCACCTGGACTGAGAATTTCTTCTCTCATAGGGTTTTTACCTGATTTTGGGGTGCTTTATAGCAGGGTGAGAGCCAAGGCAAGCTCTGAGGCTCACCAGCCTGCTCCCCTCTTGTTTTCCTTCTAACCACGTGTGGATCCAGAAGCACATTTCCTGGAAGATGCTCTAGCAATTGAATTACCATCGATCTCTCTGAGCTGGAAGCTAACTCTGTTATTAGCAGAGACCGTGGGGACATGAAAATATACTCAGGGAACAGAAACCCTCTGTGGCCACCTTGGCAGGTCTGGGCTGCTGGCCAGCCTCTGGTTAATAGCAATGAGGATAAGAAGCTCTTCTCCAATGAATCCTCAGTGAGAGGGGCTCTAGACTTGCTGATTCACTCTCTAATGGATAAGCAGGATGCTCTGCCCATGCTTTGGTGTCTAGGCAAAGTGGGGAAAGGTGCTGCAGTGAAAATCTGGGTGGTTTGTAGTGATGTCACGTGGGTTTGTGTCAACATCTCCATTAGAAATGGTCCTTCATGGAGAATGTGAAACATAAAGGGCACTTTTGGAAAAAAAAATGGGTGATGCAGGAGCTGGAGGAATCTTGTAATAGAATCATAGAATGGTTTGGGTTGGAAGGGACCTTAAAAATCATCTAGTTCCAACCCCCCTGCCATGGGCAGGGACACCTCCCACCAGCCCAGGTTGTTCCAAGCCACATCCAACCTGGGCTTGGACCCCTCCAGGGATGGGGCAGCCACAGCTTCTCTGGACAACCTGAGGTCTCACCATCCTCAAAGTAAAGAAATAACTTGTCAGCAGGGCAGGCTGAGACTAGAACAAGTTGCTGATGAAGAATTAGAGAGGGAGCCCTGGCTGGGCAGGACAGACCCACCATGACTTTGTGCCAGGGATCCCACCTCCTACATGGGGGAGAAATCTTTCTCTGAGGCTATCTCAGAAGAGAAACATGCTGAGGAGGTTTCACTTCTGCAAACAGCTGTCTTTTGGACAATTTCCAGATGAGTTCTGGTGATGAATAAGCACTTTTGCCTCAGAAAACTCTTCCTCCCCCTCCCTGTAGCAGCACAGTCTTCCACAAGGAATGGCCACATTGCCCAAATTCCAGACGATCCACCTCCCTTTCTTTCCCCATCCCTTTGATGGACTATTTCCCTGGGCTGATGCAGCTTTTCTTGCAGACAGAGGTCTCCCCAGGGGCTTTGGGCATCTCACATGGGGCAGAGAGACCTTCTGCAAGCTCCCAGCCAACAGCCACTACATGTTTTCTAACCCTTCTCTTGGTGGGAAGGGTGAAGGTGAAGGGATGTGAATGCATCAAGCACTTTGGATGCTCATTTTGTATTGATCTGAAAGAAAAAGGTCTCAAAATCAAGCTGCTTAGTGCCTAAATCCCTTCTAAAAGTGAGTTTGGGGTTCTTCTGTCACTTTGCCTTAGTTGTTGGAGGGCTCTGGCAAGAGGGAGAGGAGGTCCCTCTGCTCTGAGGCAGGTAAAAATTGTCCTGTAGCTGATGACAAGCCAGGGTCAGACCAAGTGCAGCTTCTTATATAATCCTACTGAGGTCATCATAGATGGGGTCATGTCTCCTTCTCCTTTCGTTTGTGGTAAACCAAAGGTTTCCTGTTGATGTTGACAAAGGGTGTGGGTATCCCAGCACCATCAAGACCAGGGCTTTTCCTTGACCTTCAGGGTGACCAAATATTTCCTCCATGTGTAAACTCTGGCTGTTGAGGAGGAGTTTCACAGGAGGTTCTTTGCCTCCTGCTCTCAGCATCTCAATCTGCTGTTATCCACACAAGACACCAAAGAACTTGCAGGAAGTTTTCTGTGTCTAGATGGATTTTTGTAAGGTGTTTATTGTTTCCTGGGCCATTCAGGCTCTATCTCTCTGCCTTTTATCCTTTCTCTTTCACTTTTACTTCTTGACTTTTATGTTGTTTTGCATATGTGCTCTAAAAAGGTGATTCCCAACTGAGGAAATCACCCAAGACTTTAGTAAAAGCAGCCTTGGCTGTTGAGTGGCTCTGGGAAGAGGGAGAGAATGTCCCTCTGCTCTGAGGCAGGTAAAAATTACTCCTTTTTGGAAAAGTTTGAAACTGGGAATGAATGCTCCAGGTGGGTGATGGCATTTTTTTAAACATCTATGTGCAGCTTTCCCTAAAGATAACATGCATTGCATTAAGAGATGGAGTAAGGCAGAATATCTACAAAAAGATTTAGCTCAAATCATCCAGAGCCTAAAAATGGGTAGGAAAACACTCAAGGAGTCAGTCCCTGCTGCAAGTCCCAGCAGATAATTGGGTTTTTGCAGCATGCCTGGAGCATTAATGTTATGGGATATTTTGGACTGAGAACTGGGAACAGATCCCAGAGCACTGTGGCCTTCATGAGAACTTCTGGCAAGAACTTGCTCTCCTTGGACATGAGATGTTTGTGAGTCTGAGGGAGCTGCCATCCCTTGGTCAGCAGTGATGGGAATGCCAGGAGGTTTTCCTGGGACCCTCCTTCTCTGAAGGGCTGGATGAGGCTCTGCTGGCCCACAGCCCACACGCTGTAGGATCACAGAGCCAAATGCTGGAGGTTTTCTCTCTGAAATGCAATCTCTTTATGAAACACAGTTTGTGCCACAGGGGGATCAGTTTTCCTGCAGTGACCTGAGAAATGGCAGGGTTTGATCCATGCAATGGGCTCTGAGGAGAGGAGGAAAAGGGGCAAACAGGGTGGACTGAGCAAGTATCTCCTCTGCCCTTGTTCTGGTTGAGGTGTCCCTGCTTTGGTGAAGGGATCTGAATGCATCAAACACTTTGGATGCTCATTTTTGTATTGATCTGAAAGAAAAAGGTGTGTCTGCATCTCAAAATCAAGCTCCTTAGTGCCTAAATCCCTTCTAAAAGTGAGTTTGGGGTTCTTCTGTCACGGGTGGGATGATTTCTCTCCCTTTGCCTTGGCTGTTGGGTGGCTCTGGCAAGAGGGAGAGCAGGTCCCTCTGCTCTGAAGCAGGTAAAAATGACTCCTTTTTGGAATAGTTTGAAACTGGAAATCAATGCTCCAGGTGGATGATGGCATTTCTTTAAACCTGACCTGAAACAAGGAACTCAGTTTTGGCTAGAGATCAGAGCCAGACACAGGCTGTCCCCAAGAGCATCCCTGGGTTTGTTCAGTGGGAGATTCATTAGTGACAGGGTTGATGAATGAAGCTCTGTTACAACACCAACGTTTAGGAAACCAGCAGAGCCCCATCAGGTTATCTAGGGTTTCATGACACCCTGTGAACCTCCAGGAGGGTGTGGGAGGAAGCTGGTGGGTGGTGCTGTCAGTGTGTGGCTGCCCTGGTGGCCCAGCACAGTCACAGTGGTTTTCCTGTCACCCTTTTAGACTTCCCCCAGTGCTGTGGCAGCAAGGGCCATTTGGGCTGCAGGGATGGTGAATGAGGGCTTTGGGGAGCAATAAGAGGGTACACATCATGCAGGATAGGGTCCCTGCACCCTTCAACCACAGTCTGACAACCACAGACATCCTTCTGTTCCATCCCATCCCATCCCA
>VZTY01023294.1:515380-545749 GCA_013400935.1 Turnix velox | reverse complement strand
CCTGTCAAGGTCCCTCTGGATGGCAGTCCCTCCTTCTAGTATATCAACTGCAGCACACAGCTTGATGTCACCTGTAAATCTGCTGAGGATGCACTCAGTCCCACTGTCCATGTCTCCAACAGAGATGTGAAATAGCACTGATCCCTGAGGAACAGCACTCATCAGTGGTTTCCACTTGGACAATGAGCCATTGACTGCAACTCTTTGAATGTGACCATTCAGCCAGCTCCTAATCCAGTGAGTTGTCCATCTGTCAAAACCATACTTTTCCAGTTTGTTGACCAGGATGTCATGTGGGACAGTGTCAAATGCTTTCCATGAGAATGAAGTTCTTTCAGGGCACAATGCCTCCCATGCAATCCATCGTAGCAAGACAAGCCAAGATGGTTCTTTCAATATTTGGAATCTGCAAATATTCAGATAACATTAAGATAATAAAGTTGCATCTAGTTAAAACAGTAGAAGTGATCAATAGGGCCTTCCAAGGTCATGCAGTCTGGGAGAAGAGTTCACTCTCACTTTCCAAAATTCATTACACTAGAAGTAATGGGAGGCAGAAGTCCTTTGTGTCAGTGTCAGAATAAAAATACTATGTTGTGCTGTATCAAAAAAAGTGCTTCCAGGAGGTTAATTTTAGAGTTCACAGAAGATACACAAATTGCCATCTGAAGACTGTATTTTTATCTGTCTCAAAATCCTGCCTATGATTCTGAGCTTGCCAGAAACATATACAAACACGCATAAAACCTACATTATTCCATTGTAGTTTCTTCTTTCAGAGCTGAAGTCTGGAGTCTTCATCACTAGATTTTGATCCAGGGAATTATCATATGCATTTCAGACATGCAAGGCGGTAGATCCCACAGCAAAGATCCTCATACTCTTTCACAGTTGAAGAAAAATGGCTGACTCAGTTGCTGTGTTCCTTCTTAACCCAAAGTAGCTACACTGAAGAATTAAACTCTTTGCCTGTTATGGCAATTTTTTGGACAGTCCCTGGCAGCCACTGTGATGTGCTGTGTGACTTTAAGCCATTTGACATGATCTCATGATGAGCTGGACTCCTGAGTCACAATGTACTCCATATCCTTGGTATGCAGGTTAAATTGTGCACCATATGCAGTATCATTGATGCAGTTCTCAAGAGTATACTGCAATTTGTTCACAGATTGTCATCAATGTAGACACCCAGGAACTAGCAGTTTATTTCAGTCTGCCCATATGCATGAGTGATGTTACTGACAGTATGTTACTCAGCCATTATTGACAGGGGACTTTCACCTTCAAATAGTAATGAAGTGTGAGTAATTCTAATTCAGAAATAGGGAATCAGAGTCATTCACTTGTCTATGAAAAAATGTTTTTTCATTCTTGGGAAAACAGACATTACAATTAGAACTTTAAAAATTGCAGGTGTAAATTTCAGTTTTTTTAAACATGAGTATTTCCATATCCAAATGATTTACTGTCTATCAATGTCCTAAATTATGCACATAAACACTGTTATCTTATCAACCATATGGTACATCTTCACACATAATCTTTTCTGTCTCAAAGACAACTTTGTGTACATTTATTTGGAAGCCAAATAAGCAATCAGTTTCTGACACTTCATGTAGGAAGAACTAAAACTGGAGTGCTTGGATAATCCCTAGTTCATTGATAACAAATGCATCCCATAAGTTAATTACAGACAGCTTTGAATCTGCTGACATGTCTGTTTTTCCTGGGGATTCTTAAAGAAGATATGCTCTCCAAAATGCCATATGACCTCCTAGAGTAATTCCATTGATGTCAAAGGAGGTGTACTGAAAGATGACCAAATGGATTTGTGATATCCATAAACCAGGCAGTTCTGCCTAAAAAAATTTAACTTTTAAAAATAAAGTCAAAACTCCATTCCGTTGATTTTTGCCTATGGAAAGAAGATAATCTATGCTTTATATTTCATCTTCTCCCTGTTTTTATACCTTTTACCTTTCTTTTTCACTTTCTAAATTTATTTTATAAACTCAGCAGAGGTACCGCTAGGACTTTGGGAAAAGCCTGTTTTGTCATCCACAATATTAGATGGAAAAAGGGAATTAAGCATAGTTTTAGACACAAACAAGTTGCAATAGGACATAGGTGGGATTTAACTTTCTAAGATATAAATGTGAATCTAGCCTCAAGTCTCTCTTCTGGTACAAAACAGATCAGTAAAACTTGCAAGTGTTTAGCTTCTGACATACCGAAAGGATTTCTGGGGTACTTGGCCTTACTTCCTTCCTACATTTTACTTGACATTGTGGAAATTGTATTTGGCATTTTTCTTGCACATCTCTGGAAACACTATATACAAAATTATAATTTAAGAAAAGTTATACAAAGATGTAACACGTACAATTTGAACTGCATGGGCAAAAATTACATTTATACTTTAAAGATTTTGGAGGGCAGATTTTACCTTTTCAGATAATAATATGTTATGGACATGTTAATAACCAGCATGTACAGTATTGCATATACTAACACTGTGTACAAATGCAATGAACTTTATGAAATGTTGTGAAAAGTATTTGTATGTTCTTGGTTAAAGTCTGATATTTAATAATATAACACCAACAATTTCCAGAAAAAGTCTTTAATGATAATGTGTTAGATTTATAAAATTCAAGGAGCAAAGAATAGCTATCAGTAAAGTAGGCTTTAATATATACACTACATGCAATCATAAAATGAAACAAGCTATCTTGACAAGGAGAGGAAACAAACCTGTCTGTGTTCCTTACAAATGCTTGTTCTTTACAAGTTCTTGATGGCAAGCATACACATTGGAAAATTAATGGAATAATTTGTATTTCAAATTGTCATCAAACACTATCTTTCTATGCCTTTGTCTTTCAGCGAAAAGACAGTAGAGAAGACTGAAATATTTTTTCTATTCTCCTTTCAATCTTGATTCAATTTAATACATTACCAATGACCCGACATGCTTTATTCCCATCATTAGTATTGTAGCCCACCATATGTGGGCTAAATATAGCATGTTTATATATGTGTGCATTTATATGTATTAAAATAAATATATATACAAACACATGAACTCTAGAGGAAAATACTATAAGGGAAAATACTACCTGCATGATTTGTCAGTAGTTGAACATTAGAAAAGTTCCTTAAGACTGGGGCATAACCAACACATTCTGCTATTAGAGCATGCTATTCCTGCATTTCTAACTTAAACAAACTTCTAAATACCCCATTCTGACTATGACTGCTTAGTAATAAATTTTTAACTAACTATTAGAATGACAGCAAGTACATATTCTGCAACTAAGCAAAATTTGAGAGCTGATAAATACTCTCATTAAGTGATTTTGCAGCTTGTTTTTTTCACAGTAAGACATATTGAGGAAAAATATATTCTAACTAAGCAAAATGTAGAATGGAAATAATGAAAGACCTAGTTGTGCTTGGGCTAGCGCTGTAATGGTCAAGTCAAAAATTGCCTTTAGCCACTGGTAGAAAACATTATATGTCAGTAAATGAGATCATAAAATCTCCAAATCTTGCATTAGTAAACTAAATCAAAACTACCTAGCCTCTGCTATTATAAAATAGGGATTAAAAACCTGCAAAACATTTCACTGCAGTAAAACTCTCTAAAGTGAACCTCTGACATTTATCCAATATAACGTGTTAGATTTATAAAACTCAAGGAGCAAAGAAGAGCTATCAGTAAGGTAGGCTTTAATACATACACTACACACAATCATAAAATGAAACAAGCAATCTTGACAAGGATTTATCTTGACAGTGGACAAATTAACTAAAATATTCACTCAGTAGAGAATATAAAAATGGCATCATTGAGGACTGGAGAGAATGAGCCAGAAAATTTTGATCAAATTTTGACAAAAATCACAGCTATCTACTTCAGCTCTGAATCTGACAATCCTTTGGAAATTTTAGATCTTCTTTAGTCATCCCAGCTTAGTTACTGCAAATAAATTCATATCCCTTTCTGTCAGAAATAAAGCCTGAATTTATTTTCCATTTGTTATTGAGGACTGAACCAAACCAACCAACCAAACAAACAAACAAACCCCAAACAAAAACAAACAAACAAAAAACCCCATGAAAACCAAAACAAAACCAAAAAATACCATAGATATAAATAACATCTTCAGGAACTTATGTATTCTTCTTCTATCATTATAGTCCTTATATCAAGAAGGCAATGACATCACACTGATTCATGGTCAGTTTCATAAGAAAGTCAATTAACTGAACAACAGACTACCTTTCCACAAAAATTAGTAGAGTGTGCCTCTCTCTGAGAGACATTCCAGTGACATACCTGGTGGCATTTTAGGCCAATAAGCTTAAAATTGCATGCTGCTATATAATTTGCTTTAATTCCCAGGTCAAAGCAGCCATTCCTTTTTTTTTCAGCTGCTTATAAATTCCTCCTAATAGCTAAAAATGTTCATAGAAACTTTTACTCAAGTGGAAGTTGCTATGGAGGTGCTAAGAAACCTGTATGTCTGCCCCTGTCAAAATCTTTTCTTACCTGCCTTAGCAAATTTTAAATGCTTGATCCTAGAAGCACACCTCAAACTTTTCCCAGACTTTCTGCATTCTGCTGTGTGTTTCTGAATCAAGGATCAAGCATTCTAGCAGGCTGCAGCCTCACTGAGTGCTTAAGTTTGCTACATGCCTCCAGAAATATAAAAATAGTTGAAAGAATGTTGTGTCTTATTTGTGACTGATGGTCTGCTGTGGCAACATTTTATGGTATTTTCTCATACAGCTTCACGTCGGCAATTCATAATTGTCTTTGTGAAGCCTAGAAACAAAAACAAAAACAAATCAATTAGGTGAACGAGTACCCTAGAATTTCATAGGTTGTATCCACATTAGCAAACAGTGAGGACTACCAATTTCAGATTTGTGTAAGAGCTGAGGACCTGTTCTCTTTGGTGTACATCATTTTGCAAGGTTTTAATTCCTAATAGTACTTCTCTGATTTGATTGACTGAACTCACTTAAGATGTTGCTGCAAATCTGTAGGTTTAGTTATGTCCTAGACAAGATCAGCTTGTGTGCTCTGATCCTAGTCTGTGATATGAACAAAGATATAAATGGAAAGAAACAAATTGTTCTATTTTGTAAAATGGGATTCCTTTTATAAACCAGCATATTGGTGTAGAAATACTCCTAAATGCACACTGGTATAAGTAGGTGTCTTTTCAGTTCCTCACTCACTGGACAATAAACTTGTTTGTTAATACATGCACAAATATGACAAAAAACAAATTGAAGCAATGACTTCAGCATCAGACTTGCAGTTTGACATAAGTACTAATTCACAGCTTTATATGCTGTGTTTTTTTCCCTCATGAGCAGATGGAGTTTCAAAAGCTGAATCCTGCTTGCAGTAATGAAAAAATATATACATACCTGTTACTAAGTTGAAGTGAGAGGAAATTCCTCTCTAATTACTCTGCAAAAGTACTGAGCTAAAGGGAATTTTTAAAGTGTAGATATATAAACAAAAGCTACTCACAATCAGTTGTGCCTAAGGAAAGTGAATTCAAATATGTAGGTAAGAAAGTTTTCAATCAGAAATGTTGTGAAAAAGTAGGAAGGTTTGTAAGACAGATTTTTAACGAACCCTTATGAAACAATAAAATCACAGTATTATGATAGTCACTGTAAAAAACAAACATACAACCAAAAAAAATGCTCTACTGTTACCAAGATCAGGCGATAGTTTGACTCTAAAACGCACACATTGTTTCTAGTGGGTCCTCAGTATCACCTTTTCCGCCCTATGTATTCATCCTTTTTGGCCTTTTCCTTCATTCTCCCCCCTCCTGAAATAAAAAGGGGAAAAGAAGCTGTCTGAGAAAGGGGTTTCTCCCTATACAGGTGCCAGCAGCTTTGGGAAAGCTAGATAGGTATTGAAATCTGTTTATTTAAAATGCTTTGCTTTGAAAAGCCTGACTGCACAGAGACAATTTTGTCTACCGCCTCTCCTCCTTTGCAAAGTTTTGATAAGAAGTGGTGCAGTTGCTTTTAGGATGGGTGGAAGACTAAGCTGCTACATTGTTCCTTGCCAGAATTTTCATAACCTCCCCCACCTCCCTCAGTAATTTTGTTAATGAACTAGAGATATCTCACATCTCAGCATAATTGTTGACACACAGATAAAAAGAGAAATCACACGCTCAAACAGAAGAGAGTAAGCAATACTAAGTGTCTCAGAAGCCATGCGTGGTACCTGACAAAGTCATTGTAAATAATTATACTTAGCAAAAACTCTCTGGAGAGTGTGGAGCTTTCTGCCTAGTTTATCTCAAGAGATGTTCAGGTGGGTTTACTCCTTGCCTGTAAGGAAAGAGAATTTCATATTTTGTATTTAGACTGAGTGTTATGTGTCATGGTGACCTTAAATATCTTGAAATACTCTTTCACTTGACTGAACACAAATCATACTTGTACAAATTTATGGAGTGGAACTTGATTTAGCTTCCCTGTGTTTGCTATGTTTGAATAATAAAAGGATATTTTATGTCCAGAAAATATACAGAGGGGATTCATATTAAAGTGAGGGACTTACTCTTTATATTAAGAACACAAAGAGCAATTCCACTGCTTCAAGCAGAAACAACAGCAAACCCTTTTATTTTGTAATAAGAGGTAAAATTTCTAGACAAGACTTTTTTCTTTAAACATGAACTTCAGACAAACCTTAAATCTTTTTTTGAACAAAAACACACATACCTGAATCTCCTCTCTGGAGCTTCTTACCAGATGTCACTTGCCATCTTCTTTCTTCCCTATTACCATGGCATCTTGGATTCTCCTCTACATTCTTCATTGGATCCAGGGTCTCAATATGGTGCCACTTGCAGTATCTGCATAACTATACTGATGCTTCTTGTTTTCATTGCATTTAGAGCTCTTTGTTTGGAGAAAAAAGAATACCTTTGTATTATCTAGAAAAATGGGAAAAATTAATTAAAATTCTACACTGCATCTCACATAGTAGTGCAGTACATAAGATAAACTTTGTGTGATTAGTGCTATACATCTGCTGAACAGTTCTTTTTATTGCAAATCAAGATAAAATTTACATCAGAAACTGCTGTGTTCACCAATAAGCTGCCTACAGTCTTTCTAGTCTGTCTTTTTGGAGTTAACTTGTGGCACTTAAATAAACAATTCTGTCCAGAGGAAAAAATCCATTTGTATTCTCCATGCTATAGTGGGTGCAGTAAAATACATTTACAAGGCATATTTGGTGTTTGAACTATGAATCTGGTTTGAGCATGCAGTAAATAATTTCCATAAAGAGCTGCTGTCTTTCTATGGTATCTGGAACACAGTTTCACTGAATTAAACACAATAACAATACATATAATATTCTTTTTTTTTTAAACCCTACCATACAACAAATTTTATTTTTCATCTCATTGCCATCTACCTCTAGTCCTTGAAAAAAATCTGAAACTACACTCAAGGGAAAGAAAGAAGGGCAGATGAGTTGGACATGTGATTTTACATTTCTCTCTCTTTTACGGAATTTTTGTCAATCAATCAAGACTGGATTATTTTATGGCACACTTGAATCATTTTCACTTGAATCATTTTTTGGTAATGTTTTAATTCTTGCCATGCATTTCAGAGGAAAAACTTCTCATAAGAATAGAAGTGTTACTTCCTTGAATGCATTATTTCCTCTGTCCACACAAATCACACCTAAAAAAGAAAAGCAAACCTGTGGAAGTATCTATAAATGTACCTTGGTACACTTATTCAACAGATCAAGCCAATGACTTTAAAAGGAATCTCATATAACTGCTGTAGTTGCTAGAAATTATTTTGAAGTTTAGAGATCTGAAAAATGAGCAAGGCTTCTCAAAGTGTCCAAATGTAGCTACTGCTCTGCAATCAAGGAGTAACAGTAAAAATTTTAAGAAATTAAGTTTAAATCAGGTAATTTGCTATTAACCAATGACATTGTTTGTACATCCAGACAAGATCACTTTGGTCTGAGGTCCAGCTCATGTAATATTTATTTTAATATCTATTCATTTCATTATACTATATCAAAATAGTAACACACCATTTTCACATGTACTTTAAATCAAGTGCTTCAAAGAAACAATCTATTTCTTCCCTCTGACAGGTAACAGAAATTGAGACAACTGGCTTCAATATAAAATAACTGCATTTAGTCAGGTGAATAACATCTCAGCAAATTACTTGAGTACCTGACGCCACATGGTGTGTGTTATAGGTCAGGATCCTGTAATCTCAGGCAGTATATTATGAATCTTTTGCAAGTACATGACAAATGCTGTTGATCTGTCACAAAAAAACAACACATCTAGCACCTGCTGCTCTTGGTGCTTCAGCTAATTGCTCTTTTAGCAGACTGCTGCTGACTTCAAAGACTGATGATTATGCTGCTAGTGATGGGGAGGCTCAGCAGAGGAAAGGAGAAGAGTGGAGGGATAAGCAATTAGCAAATGTTTTCACAGCCACCAAAGAGAGTGAGAAAAGCATCTGAAGATAACATTGCATTGATTTTTAAATTACTGCTACCGGTGCTGTTCTTACAATGCTTTTGTTGATTTGTTTTTTGGATTGTTTGGTGGGTCTTTTTAGCAGCCAGTAAGATGTGAACTCTCATTGTATTTCGGCAAAGTCGTGGGTAGATGTGGTAAAGTTACTTTTCATTTGCTAAAACTGGATAAATAAGACTGCCAATTTTTTCTTTTTTTTTTAAACTGATAAACTTGTGATTTGACAGCCAGAGAAGAAGGAAAAAAGTCCTGTAAATCTAAGAAATTCATATGGACACAATTTAATGTGTCTGAAATCAACAATTCATCCAGAAAATAACCCAAAATGAAACAAAAAAATAAGGAAACAAACAAAACAAAACAAAAAGACAGAAGGCTTTAAATACCTAAGAAAGTAATTAACCCTGTCTGCTTATATTGGATGGTTAACCAAGCACAGAAAACTCCTTATCTGAATTTCAAAACTGGAGAAGAACCAAAGCATAGATTTAGGACATTGCCAGCCAAATTCTTTATACACAGGCAGGATCTGAGCACTAGATGTTGACCTGGACATAGCACTTGCAAACAAAAGACTAAACAAAACAAATTCTTGATCTCTTCTCCCTTCAGTTCCATTGATTGGAAACTCAGGGGAAGTGTTCCTGCTGTTACCCACACAATAAAACTGAAAACAATATATTCCTGATTTATGATACACATGTTTTATTGTACATTCGAGGAAACCACAGCTGCTTCTAAATAACTTTTAAAATTTGGCTGAATTTTTTGAGGTCAAGCGTTTTTTCATTCAGATTGTTGAAGTGAAAGGAAACTGTGAACACAGAATGGTAAGAAGTGACAGGAATATGGCAAAACCCAGAATACTAGTAAGACCCTTCTTGGTTATATTTATAGAAACTGGGTGACAGCTATAATACAACAGTATCATGTATTCAATTTTCCTCTCTTATTTGATTATAGTAACTTTTAAATGCCTAGAAAAATTCCAAAAGTTGCTAGGAACATTTCAGTAGGAGAATTGCAGGGAGCAGCACATTATGGATCAGCAATTGAAATCTTGGCCGCATGAGAAAGGAGTTCAGCAAGTCCCTGTCCAATTAAAATTTAGCTGCTAGAAGAACTCCAGACATGTTCATTTTTCAGAATATTTTCGTATGCTAGGATAATATTCTATTCTATTAATCCTATTCAAATACAATTCCATTTGCTCTTTAAGTATTTTCATTAGCAAAACTTTTGAAACAGGACTTTCCTTTTGCTGTCACTAGAAATAATTTAATGAGATTACTTTGTCAAAGACAGAGAAGAGCACAAGAACTTGTATCTCTAGGAAGTAAAGTAAAAAAGGAAAAAAGAAGGGGAAAATTGTAGATTAGAGAGAATCTCAGGAGACACCTGAATTTTTAAAATACAAGAGTCACTTCTTGGAAAAAATGGACCTTGTCATCTTAAACAATTGCAGTTCTGACATAGTGTATCTATGGGAGGAGGGCATAGGAGAATGAAGAAATTAAATAAGTCTTCCTTATATTATTTTTTCCTGCATCTTATGATAAACACTGTTGAACAGGAAATTTGGAGATGTATAAATTGCTTTCGAGATGGTACTTTAAAGGATTTGGGGATTTATTTCCAGTGCTGTCAGTTAGCTGAACTGATTTTAAGAAATACACTTTTTATTGCTAGCTGTGAAACAATGAAATTGTCACTGGCTAATGAAAGTACCTAAATAATGTCTCTCAGTATAAATTTGCTGTACAAAATCAAAGGAAGAACAAACAGATATTAGCAAATGTTATGGGAGCTATGGTTTGGGTTGGGAGGGTTCTTAGAGGTCATCTGGTTCTAACCTCCCTTCCATGGGCAGGGATGCCTCTCACTAAACCAGGTTACTTAAATCCCCATCCAGCCTGGCCTTGAATACTTCCAGGGATGGGGATTCCATAACTTCTCTGGGCAACTTGTTCCAGTGTCTCACCACCCTCATAGTAAAGAACTTCTTCCTAATATCTAATCTGAATTTCCTCTTTTTCCGTTTAAAGCCATTACATCTCATGTATGCTCTTGGAAAGGAAACATCAAAGCTATGGAGATTTGTGCAATGACACTTTCTTTAGGATCAGTTTTATTTTCAATCAAAGAAACACAGAATGGTTCAGATCACAGTTTATCTCTGAAGATCATGTGGTCTAACCCTCCCTGCTCAAGCGGAAGAAGCACCTAGTCAGTTTCCCAGGATCTTGACCAGATGGCCTTTCAACGTCCTCAAGGATGAAGACTCCATTACCACCCTGGGCACTCTGTGTTGGTGTACAGTCACCCTCACCATGCAATGTGTTTCCAAAGGGCCTCCTTTGTTCAGTTTTTTATCTATTGTCCCTTATGCACACCTTCTAAATACTTAATACAGTAGTCTAGAACATGATAACAGGAAGCAGAATCCATCAAAATTATAGTAGCTCATGGAAACTCTGTTATCAAACAAATATGATTTTAAAATTATTTTATATACTATATTTATCCCAATTTTACTAGCTTTTAAAGTTTTTTTGTTTCAGATTATCTACTGAAATAAAATTCTGAATGTTGTCTGGCTAGATAATCTTTGTGTGAATTTATATTTTACATGGCATGAAAATGGTGCTGAATTCCAAGCATACTTCAATGATGGTTGATAACTGCTATAACTTCAGTGGCACCAGGAGAGTTACTTAAAAGATTAATTTAATCTATTCAACAATATTACTTAAATAGAAATTTAAAAAAAAAATAAAATCATGCTAACAACTCATAAAACTCTATGCAAAGTAGACGTTTAAGAGCAATAATGTCCCTGAAACAAATGCATGTCTGATAAATCTGAACTTTTCCTAAAATCTTTTTCTAATGTTTATGTCCAGAGCATTAAAGTACTGGATGAAAAAAGTACAAGTAAGCCAAGACTAAAAAGAATCTCTCTGTATGGTAAGATGAAGTGCAAATGAAATCTGAAGTTTTCTCTCTAGAGTGGCTACTTTTGCAGCAATGCTAGGAATTTTCTATTGAAGTAACATTAAAAATTATTATTTATATGAATTTCTTGAATATACCATTTTGAGTGTATGTATTTCAAAGAGACTAAGCCTAAAGCAATATTTTATTCCCATGACTACCAGAGGCAAAAGTCTGATAGATATATATTTTTATAGTAATATCATGTATCTTTGAAGCTGGATCCAGAAGTTAGAGTACACTGTTTTCACAAGGTACAGATGTCAGTAATAAACCTGAGCTGTCTATTTAGAGTAAGTAGGGGTTTTCCAGCAAGAAACAGCAAGAGGTCATCTGATAAATAGAAATTTGAAGGGGGGGAAGAAATCTGAGTAGTACAGAAAAACAGGCAATTACTTTTTGGTGTTTTTTTTAATGCTTCACTGAGTTGCACAGTACCCATGATCATTTGCAAATGCCTATCCATGCTATTGTAAATATAAGAAGAACATATATATCCATCTAACTGAAAGACATTTTCCAAATTATTTACATAATAATGAAGGAGAAGCAACCTGTTTGGGTTGGAGCTGTTTTGGATTGTTTGGGGGTTGGAGTTACATGATCCTTGGGGTCCCTTCCAACCCGGGTCATTCTGTGTGATTCTGTGTGAAATGTTTAAGTGAATTTGCATTGATTATTTTTATGCAAATTCTCTTTATTTGTCAAAAAAATAAATACAGAATATTCTTGGATTACAAGGCTGTGAAATAGGGAAACAAAGGAAAGATAAAATGTCCCTTTCTGCTCTTCTCCATAAGAATCCAATTCTGAGCTCTTAGGGACAACCACAAAATACAGCCCAAACAAAGGAGAAGTGAAAATATTACCAGCACTTAAAAGGATTATCTTCCTTGAGGATTTAACATTGAACTCAAAGCTCTAATCACACTACCTAAAACACTTAGTCTTAATAAGTATTCAGAATTTTTGTCATAGATAACATAAACATGACAGGTAATCAAAATTCTGCCTTCAGATAAATGGACATACTGGGATAACTATGGGCACACAGATAAATGGCTGGGACTGGAAGCTGCATGCAGTTCCAGTGCTTCTTGCAACTGCTGCAGTGCTATGAGCACCACAAGGGCTAGAACAAGAAACAGAGCGTATATCGCTATGTTAGAAGCATCCAATCTTATTTCAGGCCCTTCAATAAACCTCACATATGTAGATACATGATAAAACCACACTGGAAATCTTCCTTCCTTTTTTCTGAAAACAAATACAAGTTTGTTCTCATCCTTTTTTTTCTCCCCCCTTGCTAAATAAGATAACCTTTTTCTTCAATTAGCACAACCTCTGGTGAGGTAGAGCACATTACAGAGGTTAATCAGTGTTAGTTGGGACCAGAGCTGAGCCTTGCTGAACTGTGCACTTCCATTCTCTTGCCTGGACATTTGCTACCTAGTCCAAATCATTCTTGAAATCACAAAGTTTTTAACACCTACCTCTTCATCAGAATTGTAAATACCTTCCCTCTCCTATAATTCTCTCCTGGCATTTGGAACAACCAGAAGATAGCAGTAAGAAAACACACTGAGGATCTTTTTTTTTTTTTCCTAATAAAGGTAACTTACATTTCATAGAACCTTTTTCAGACTTCCAGATAAGTAGACATTTTTCTCCTTTGTTTTATACATTGTCTCCTTCAATGGGATGAAATAATATTTAACTTGTTTCTGCTTCTAATCCTTTTTAATTTATCATTGTTTTCTTGTGCTGCTCTTGACTAAGGAAACAGAAAGATTTGCAGACACTTTGGATGGAAGTCAAAAGTCAGAGGTGATATTTATAACAGCAAACATACAAGAATTTCATCAAAACCCACACAGAGAATGGATAAAAGTACAGCATTTTCCAAGAGTGTCACAGTTTTTCCAAATCCAGAATACACAGTTCCATTTTCAGGAGCCATATGAATGTGTTTCTCAAGATATCTCTTAAAGAACCTCCCAAATACTTTTGTTAATCTCATCAGCCCATTTTTCTGGGTGTTCTTGTTTAATGAGGTCAGTGGGAGCACACAACAGAGGTAGCTTCCTGAGCCCTGCAGAGCAACCAAAGACAGATTGGAAGACAAATCCCTTGTAGCCCATTTGAAATACAGTATTTGTAGGAGAATCCTTTCTTGAGGAAGGAAGAGGTCACTTGCCCTTCATAATAATCAGATGGTCCCACACTCCAGTGCTACAAAAACTGTGGGAGGAGTGAGTTGCTTGTCAGAAAGAGGTGTAATTTTTTTTTTTTTTTCATCTGCAGGGAGCAGTCTTATGGAAATATGGGCTCCTTCTATCACACTAGTAATTTCACTTATCTGTTATCTTGGTAATGGCTGGGTCTCCAGGGCCTTCTTGGAACTAAATGGGTAGGCACTACTCAGGCAAAATCCTTACAAGACCTCTGATTTTGAATTTGAATTTGAAATTCATGAGTCTTGGTCCACAATATGCAGGACACTAGTTTCCATACAGATACATCTTCCCCAGAGAAATCTGCCTTTCATAGCCTAAAATTGCCTATTTAATTTTTCTGGGAAAATTAAAGACAGTAGTTTATAACAAGGCACTGCAGAACTTCCACTTTTCACACAAGCAGAGTGACAGAGAACTTGCACCAATTCCTTAAGACGATAAGTCTTGCTGACTTCAAATGACTAACAAATTTCAAGTTCCTTACTGCAATCCTATCAACTTCTTTTCATGAGAAAGGAGTTGGTCTGCACTAAGAAAGTGTGCCTTGAGCAAGAAATATACACCATATCATCTGAAAGCCTTGCATGCTTGATTCACCTGATACATGCACATAAATTTCTGGTTATTTTTACATATTTTACTGGCTATCCAATCCACATGGGCTGGTCTGTTTTAAGTTAATTATTTTTATTTAAAATTTAACTGAAGAATGTTTTAAACTATTGACTCTTCCACAGAAATTTGCTGTATAATTCACAGTGCAGTTTTAATAAAAAGTGGCTTAGACTGCTTCAAATGCAGAAAGACAAGCTCACAGATTTTCCAGGTACTAGAATGCTCAAAGGAAGCACTGAGGATCAGGGCATCAAAGTATTTCAAAATGAAATGCCTTAGGTCAAATGAACAACATGGCACTGACAGTGATCCACATAAAGAAGCAGCTTTGGTGCAGCTTTACATGATCTCCCCAGGCTCTGGGTGATCCAAAAAGCAGTTCACTGTGTGCTCACAATCAGACTGAAAAGAAATACTGGATTGAACAAATCCACAACAAAAATGAAGATGGCACAGCAGAGCAGTTCTTACACATAACTGATTTTGCTGCTTTCATCTTCGTGGGAGCTCTAGGAAACTACTCTGAATGAAGCATGAGTTCACAATGCCCCATTTGAGGTTCTAAAGATTTCTTAACAATGGTTTAAAATTCTGCTGCACAGTAAAGGATGATACCCGCTACTGAAGACAAATGAGAACACTAGCAACTCTGCTTCTGATGTGCCCACCTTTACTAGTGACAAATGGTAGAAATGACCTGTGCTGTACTGTCATGACAAGGCACTGCATCATCCCTGAATTATTTTGTTAACATTGGAGGAGCAGCCTGCTGTCTTTCATACAGAATCGATCTGTGTGGTGCTAAAAAATGAGACTTCTGACAACAAAACGCAGTACCTCAAAAATGTATCAGGTAGATAATGAAGATCCAGATTTTGCAACACAAAATTGTTTGAAGGTCTGGAAGAGGGAACAGATAGGACAGGAATGTTTTTGCACAAATGATAGAAAAAGGATGGATTTTGACAGTAGTTAGCAAGTATGTTTTCTGTTATCTTCATTCTATTCACAAGGTTAAAGGACTAAGTCCCACCTTTTTTCTGTTTAGGTTGAATAGGTTTTCTGTTGTATTTAAACTTCATAGTAGATTATAAATGAGAAAGCATGCAAAGGTCTTAAGCAGAGAACATGCTAATTTGAGCACAAAATAGAAACATGATTCAAGAGCCAGAAAATTACTTAAGCATTGTATTATTGTGTGAGGTCCCAGAGTCCAAGAAAAAGTAACAAGAGAATAAATCTTTTAAAGAGCTAACTAATGATGCTTATTTGGCCTTAAGATACAAAAAAGCAGTAGGCAGATTTAATGATAGAAGGACAGGTTTCAGAAACATTTTTCTTTCCTACCCATTACATGTTCAGTTATTTTCCCCTTATATTTTGAAAATGATAAAATTAACTACAAATATTCTGACATACAGTTCTCACACCATACCTCACAGCACTGCAGACATTTTTCAATGGCAAATTCCTTGAATGTCTGTCACCCTGAAGGTTGCTGTGCTTCCCAGAATCTATAGAATGATCTACCACTAAATTACAAAGGCTTTATTGAAATAGAGTCATAAATCGTGAAGTTATGGAAAGACATATTTCTTGTCAAGGGAGTTGCCAAGTTCCTTTGGCAAGAAGAGAAGAAGTATGCAGGAACTAGCTGAGAATCTGCACCAAAGGTGGGTGTCACTCTGAGCTCCTGTAAGTTCAGATAATGTAGGGGTTTTTCTCCACCTTATGTAGATACACGATCAGAGCAAAGTGTAGGAAGGTCTCATCTGCTACTTTAGGAAGGAAGAAAACAAAAATCAGAGTTTACAAGTTACAATATGGATTGACACTCTCATGGAGTCCCTGAATATCTTTCTCTTTTTACCTTATCTTCTGTGGATCTGTTTCTTAATTTTATACAAATAAAGCCCCAAAGAGAAAAGGCAAGCTCATAAACAAAGTGGATGGCTCAGGAAGTATGAACTTCGTATGATACTGTCAAATCTAAGTACTTTTGTGGTATATGAGATGAAGTGCTTCTCTATATTTTTGTTAAATAATTATACAAAATTTAAACAGTTTTCATGAAAGAAAGCTTAGCAATTCCTCTGAAAAACACCTTTTTATCTAACATGACAGTCATTATGGTGAGTGAGGCTCATTTTCAAGTCAATAGTCCAGTTCAGAGAAAATTCAGTTCCCTTGCATTTTAGGAGTCAATTGCCAGCATTAGGCTATTCTTTAATCTGTGGTAGAAATTCTCTCAATAGCTTGGAAGAGACTGAGGGGTGACCCCACTAATATTTATAAATATATAAAGGGTGGGACAGGCTCTAATCAGTGACATCCAATGATAGGACAGCAGACAATGGGTGCAAGCTGGAAATATAAGAAAAAATTTTCAGTGAGGGTGATAGAACACTGGAACAGGCTCTCCAGAGAGGTTGTGGCGTCTTCTTCTCTGGAGAAATTCAAAACCACGTGGAAGTGTTCCCGTGTAACTTTGTCTACGATTTCCTGCTCCAGCAGGGAGATTGTATCAGATGATCTCTCGAGGTCCTTTCAAATCCCTGACATTCTGTGACTCAGTGATTGTGTGGAAAAGTTATTGTCATCACAAAGTGCTGTGGGACATGTATTATGTGTTTCATTTTGACCCAGTAATTACTTTATGGAGGAAAAATCATAGTCAGAGCTGACATATTCTTGCAAACGTACCAAGCAAGTAACAGTAGCAAAAAATGTCTTTCTGAAAATATCTGATCACTTCTCATGGAGGCTGTTGACCTCTCTTTCTCTCACTGTTTTGGACATTCTTTGGGAGAAAGTGACTCCATGAACTAGGTTAAACCCCAAGTCTTCCACTCCGATTTAAGCAAATTATAGGAATTACGAGGCTATTCTCCTTCCTTCAAATCAAACTGGAGGTGTGGTTAGTGAAGGAGAAGCAACCTGTTCTTCTGCTTTCAGTACTCAATAAAATATTGGACCTTGTCTAATATGAAAATTTCCCCAGCTATCTAAGATGATGTAAAGGAAGTTTTGAGGGTAAGCAACAATGAAAATATTAGTTATTCTGAAGTATATAAGTGATGACTCAAAGTAATAGTCAGATTTGCTGATACCCAGAGAGAAGAGAAAACTAACAGCAACAAAACATCTATGGCTAGAAGCCAGAAATAATTCATAGAACTGAAGAAGAGAAAGGGTTCTGTGAAGGTCATTTGAAGGGGAGAAGTATCCACATCAGAATGAAGCAAAGCCAACCTCTCTGGAGACGACAACATCGCTATTACAAAAGGTAAGAATAAAAAATGTCAAATGCATCAATACCATAGTTCCATGTATCATCTTCCCATCTAGTCCCTACAACAAACCCACTCATCATCACCACAGTACTTTCTTCCTAGTCAGAACATATTATTTGACAGTCACATAATTATGACAGTGCTGGCCCAGCCCCTGGACTTCCTGAGGGCACCTAAATTATATGTTGCCTTCCCTGACTGCGCCTCTTTATCCCAAAGTCATTGAATGCATTATCAAAGAGGTCCAGGCTGCAATTCCATTTAATTTTTTTGCATTGACAGAGTTCCAGCACAGGCATCTATATTTCATTCAACAAGACAGCATAATATTAGAAAATGTAATTTCCTCTTCTGCCTCTCCCCCCCTTTCACAGATAAATTCCACAATCCTCCTGAGGAACAAATAAACAAAGACAAATCAGATGGAGATTCCCTAAATAGACAACAATTTTAGCTTCATAATGCAGCATCTTATCTATTTCCACAAATATTATAATGGGATGTCTGGGTAATTTAAATCAGCACAATCTTGTTCGTCAGTGTAGATTTGTAAATTCATACTAAATTTCCTAAACTGTATGAATGCTGAGCATAATCTCAGCAGCTGTTTAACATTTTTCTGTTCCTAACGACTGTATTTCTGACAGTCTTCATGTTGAGCATCAAGGCTAATTTTCTGTTACACCTCTTTTTCACTAAATAAACCCACCAGTTCAGATTATTTGCTTCAACATCCATGTTTGGTGTCCTTGGAAAGAGCAGCTGTTGTAGAGAGAAATAGCATTGCCTCCTCCTCTTACCACAGATCAATAGAAAATCTAAATAAAAACAATAACTTAGAGTCTTCTGTAAGTGCCTGCTATTTTATTTAGTTTGAGGGGAAAAAAGAAAATATTTGAATTTTCTTTATGTGCTAATTATATGTTGCTTTTAGTTTATTCACTTCACCAGACAAGTGCAGATTATGCAGCTATGTCTGTCAAGAAGCTGAGGACAGTTAAACCTTCTTTTACAATGTCATTTTTCAAGGCAGGATTTTAATTCTTTTTTTTCATCCTTCTTGTAACTCACACAGAGTAGCATAAATTTCTTTAAATTAGTGGTCACTTTCTTTCCTGTTTGAATTATTAGAATTAAATGTGTTATAAATTATCTTGGAGTTGCTTATAATTAATTTGTCTTACAAACTGAATTTTCATTTTACTTTGCAGCAAACACATGTAAAGTGTCTCACATTTGTATCTTGTTGCTGTTGTAAATAGCTCTCATGACTTTCCAATTTGGAGCAAACTTACAATTTTCTGAAAATGAAATCCCTGCAGTTAACAATATTTCACCGAGATTTTTCCACTGCTTTTGAGGCACATAAGTTTTAAAATAAAAGAATCTATTTAGTAAATACCAAATTTACCTCATCCTTCCTGTATGATATACCACCCAGTAATTTTTCCACCATGTAGAAAAAAGGACTCACAGACATTAAGTTAGGTTTTCCTCCTTAGTTAAATCAAAATTCTCTATATTTAGGAGGACTGGAATGATTCTATTTTATCCCTACAAGCTTTCACTCCAGTTCCCAAATTAACATGACACGTATATTAGGATTTTACCAGATGACAAAAGGGAATAAATTTGCGTGCACATGAGAGCATGTGTGTGCGTGTGTTTGTGTGCAGCTGGTGAATAACGATTAATGATGATCATGATGATTACAGTCCTTGGTATTTTGGGGATTCTTACCTCCTCTCACATCTAGAATAGATAATAAATGCAGCACACTGCTGCACTCTGCAATTTAGATGTCTTCTGCTGGCAGTTCTGCTATCTGATTATCCAAGGCAGTTGTCTCTAAGCTCTGCAGACTTCTGTGTGAAATCTAGGGGCTCAGAAAATATTTTACATGCCAGGTTTATTTAATCTTTTCCCACACTCGCCACCTGCATTAATATTTTTTATAATTATAAATTGATCTAGATTATAATTAGATTAAAAAATATATAGGGCAGGATTGAATATATCTGCTCAAAATTGTCTACAATTAAAAGCTGCTACTGATATAAAAGTACTATGAGTACTGTGATGGCTGAAAATGTCAGATGGAAAATGTGAATTCAGACACCTTCAGGTAAATGAGAGAATGAAATCTACCTCCCATGCCATCACAGCATCAACCAGTAGATTAAAAAATAAATACAACTTCCTTAGCTATGGCAATTTTGAGCTATTTCCTAAATAGAAAATTGTGTAAAAAATCTTTATTGTGCTCAATTATTTACCAAGCGTCTTGTGAAAATAGTTCCAGGATAACAGAAGAGAAGTAACCTTTATAAAGAAAAGATTAGATTTCCTAATACTGAAAATTCATTCAGTAGATCTGATGTACATCCAGAGAGACTTGACAGCTTGGTGTCTGCAACACCTTTTATGAGGCAAAACAACAGTCATCTGAGGACAAACTGTTCTCCACTAAAATACACCTGCAGAAATTGGTTAAAGTTACTGACTCATCTACAGTCTCTTCTCTCTAGTAGTTCAAAGTATCTCAGACTGCCTCTATATGAACAAATCATCCACATATATATATAGAAACAAAAGGTAGTGTAAGGTTTTTCAATCATTTTTAACACCTCAGTTAATAAGGATAATGACATGTTCTCTTTCCTCTGATAACTGCTTTCTTTTTTTGACATCAATTTATTCCAGCAGTAGCAAATAAAAGGAAAATTGCAAGCTAACTTTCCAATAGATGACATATGGAGATATATTGTCCAGGTATGTTCTACACAAAATGTATTAGGATATTCTCTCTCTGTACCTCTGGATCAGCACACAGACAATTCTGCCTTCCAGAAAGCTTTCACAGACTCAGGAAAGTTGAAAAGCCCAGGTCTCTAAAGCCACTGGAACTCAAAGACTGCCACCCACCACTGATGTGACCCCAGAACAGCTTCTCGAGAAGCTGGAGAGTTGGTCAGGGAGGAATTTTGTGAAATTTAACAGGGGCAATTGTAGGGTCCTACATATGGGCAAGAACAACCTAAGGTAACAGTATAAGCTGGGGACCAAACTGTTAGCACTGTAGGGGGAATGTAAAGGGTGAGTGTCAGGAGGATGGAGCCAGGGTCCTCTCAGGGACCTCCAATGATAGGACTCAGGGCAATGGATGCAAGCTGGAACACAGGAATCTGAGAAAGAACTTTTTCTCAGTAAGGGTGACAGAACACTGCAAGAGGATGCCCAGATTGGTTGTGGAGTCTCCTTCTCTGGGGACATTCAAAACCCACATGGATTTGTTCCTGTGTGACCTGATCTAGGTGTTCCTGTTCTGGCAGGGGGATTGGACTAGTTGATCTCTTGAGATCCCTTCCAATCCCTGATATTCTGTGATTCTGCTACCTGCAATAGCTCTTTATAATCACAGAGAGAAGAGTCCTTGAATTTACTGGTTAAAACTTAACAGATAGTGAACTTCTTTACCAATCTGTAATAGCAGCTCCAGAATATCAGCATCACTATCTAAGAGCTTGGTCAGAGAATTAAATCCCTTAGGGGACATCTTCATTACGTATGCACACATTATTATCTTGATTCAGCAAAGTCTATATCTGGTTACTGCAAGGAACACTGTGTAAGCTTGTATGTCACTGCAGTGTGCCTGCTATTACAACAGACAAATCATCTAATGAATTCTGAAATCACTTCAGCACTGACATTGACATGATGAAAGACAAATCCCTTTGAACGCTTCTAGATAACCCAGCTTACATTATAATAAAGTAAAATAATGGGAATAATAATCAGAGGGTTATTTTTCTCCTTGCATCAGTTACATCTGTTTTTAAAAAACTAATTTTTGAATAACTATACATACGTGTGACACGGCTTTTGGAATAAGAGTAAAAATTAATGTAGCATATAAAAGTAAATAAATATATGGACATTTAATTCACATATTCTCAAATTTTCTAGAGAACGTCATAGAGCTACTTTGTAGAATATCAGTTTCCTTCACCTTTTATTTTACTTGTGAGACTCAATTTGCCACATAGGTTAACAGCTTTCAGGAGATCAAAGACCCTTAGATTTAGTACATGATAGCCTTTTCTTAGTCTCCTATAGTTGCCACATGTTGTGTATTCAGACTTTGAAAGAAATTTTCTCACTTTGCCAACAGCTTGAAGTGGCTGGTTGGATCAAAAGAAACACAGTGATCTGTAATACCTTAAATGAAATATAGTTTTCTTGCTCATTCATAGAGACAAAAGTATCAGAGAAAGAAAGAACAGTAATTTTTGAAGATTAAAAATAACTTAAATTGATGCTTTTATTGTTACATGTGAACATGTTAATTGACCAAAATGGAAAATAATGAGAATCCAATATATAGTTTTCAAGAAGAAAGTCGTAAGAATAAAAGCCTGCATGTCTAGCAAGCTATGTTTAAAAGAATGATTAAAAGCCTATGGGCTATGAGAAATACAGGTGAAAAGTATAGGTAAAACACCTAGAAACAAAACCCAATTTTCATGTCCCTTTTTTGCTATTATTTTACCTTTCATAGTAACCAGAAGGATTCTGTTATTCATAAGTGAGCTTTCCTTGGAGTGATTATAAACTTAAAATACATTTTTCAGATCTTCTTCTTTCTTGTAGCTGTAAAGGTGATAATGACCTTAAGAATTTTTTATTTCAAATCATATCCCCTCCACGTAAAGTGTCTCATCAGTAAGAAAGTATCTCTACTCTGAACAGATGAAACTTAGTGTTGCAGAATATACATCCTTGGTAAAAAGAAAAAAAAATTGTGCTAAGTTATCTGCATGTCTGTGGAAAGCAATAAATCTTTTGGAGATACTCTTAGCACTATAGAAATTCTAAGGATAATAGTTTCCTTAGAAACAGTACTGAAGAAATGGCAAATGTAACCAACAAAATCATAAATGGGAAAAAAAGAAAAATATTATAAAGTTTTAATGTAATATTTGCAGACAAAACTTAAACAAAGTTAAAGCCCTTATTCCCTCCACAGTGTCCTCAATGCAATGTTTGTTCTCAGAATAATCAATTATTGAAGGCATGAAGTATGCATAAATTTCCTGTTCAGAACATATAGGCCTGACTTACTAGTCTATTGTATCAATTTTTTTCTAATTCAACTATTTCAGCTGAGTCACATTGATATACAAATGGTAAATTTGTGTAGTATATTACTAGGCCTAACCATTCTAGAAAGTTAGAATGTGGTGAATTAATTCTCATTTCATAAAAGGGACTGCATTTCAAATATCCATCAATTATTTTACCTTGTTTCTTCAAGTACTTGCACAGATAGGAATATTCCCCACAGATATGGGGGACGGGGAGGAAAAATCTGAGCAGAGTGGCTACTATTACTTTTGCTGCTCAAGCAGGTCCACCTAGAGCCTGTTGTCCAGGATTATGTTCAGGCAGAGTTTTAATATCTCTGATTATGGAGACTTCATAATCTCTCTGGACCACCTGTTCAAGGTCAGACTGAAAGAAAATACAAATATCACTCTGAACTTGTGGGCAACCTGTACCTTTTGATAAGTCTGATGTTTCTGATTGAGTTCTGGTGGTAAGAAGAGAGTAGATTGAAACAGGTAACAATCAAAATCTCCAGTAAAGAGTTTAATTCACCTGGAATTTATCTTTTGCAACTTGTTAGACTCAAGTTCCCCCAATTTATATTTTCTAGTGAGAAAGCACAGATAAAACTGGAAAATAAAGATCCTATTGAATCCATTTCCATTCTATCAAAGTAATTCAAATCAGTTATTATATTATTTCATTTACCAAAGTGAAAGGATTCTGGTAGTCATCAGAATAGCACATGAGATGATATGGAACAGAAAACAGCACTTTTTTCCCAATCAGCTCCTTGCTATATTTGCAAAGTTTCAAAAAGACAACTAATCAGATACCACCACTGGTAAAGAAAGAGGATTTATATTGAAAACTTGAAAATGAATTCTGATTTCTGTAACACTTATAATTTCTAAATATTTCAAAATACCTTCCATCATTTAAAGAAATGTTTAAAAATATGCTTTTTTGTCATTTTATTTCCATTCACATCCTCTGATTTGTTGTCTCATTTCTTCATATGAAGAGAGTATTATATGGACAAAGAAAAAGTAGTGAAAATAAAATTCTTATATTGATTTTTTTGGGTGGAGAGTCAAAAGGTGGACAAAATGCCATAATTATGCAAAAAACCCTGATTTTATATTTTGTTTTCCATTTAAAAGTTCATCGAATCTCTTCAGAAGGAACACAGGTAACACATCAGGTAAATCTAATAAAAACATACTAATGTCTGTGTTCAGGGAACTAACTGAAGCTATGTAATGGTTGGTTCTAAATCTTCAGATTACTTGGCCAGTCTCCCAGCTACAGACTTAGCTTGCCTATTTATGTGCTAAGGCAGTTGGCACCAAGTAATTCTGATGTATAATCACCTGTGGTAATCTGTAATCTTTGTGACAAAGTGACTCTTGCTTTGTGAGACTCCTGAATGTGTAGGAAAGTGCAGGAATCTTTCCCTTTTGCATATGGCCTGTTTTACAGGAGAGTTATCAGATTTCAGATTCCCAGAAATCAATGTCCCTTGTTATCACTCTGCCTGTGGTAGTATGTGGTAGGAATACTTTTCTTCAGGTCAACTCACACATCTAGGAAAAAATCTTTGAAGCACAGACTCCCTTCTTAATAACTACACCAGTTTCCCCACTCTTTTTTTCTGGCTACTTGAATGATTTTTTCATGCTTATGTTCCTATTTCTTGAATAACATTTCATTGTTATGATGAAGTGTAATAAGTGTTTTTAGTGCCTTTAACAGAAAAGGACAGGCTGAGGACTCTTCACAGCTTAGGAGCTAGACTATTGCTGAATTTAGCAAGAGGTGTGAGCCAGCCCCAAATGCCTTCCTACTGAAGAATCTTTTCACCATTGAGAGGAAAAAGAGGATTTAGCTTAGTTCTTCTGAGCTTTGAGAAGGCTGAGGAATCCTCCTGTACATGGGATATGTGTGCTGCGACTGTAACACTGTTGTGGTCATCCTGCAAATCTGTGATGATGAGGTAGGACAAAAATCAGACTAAAAAGGTAAAGATATCAGATCAGATTCGAGGAGGTGTGAGACCATGCACACCACAGGCAAGAGATGAAACTACACAGCAGCTCCCAAGGAAAGAGAGAGATAGTCTACTAAGGAGTCTTCCCAATTTTCCTCAAAGGAGTCCACTATCAGGCAAGTCCCACAGAGAAGCCTTGAGCACAGAAGGACAACAATTTCCAGAGGGGAAGGGAAGAATGTTCTGGAACTTGACCTCCCAAGCTGTAACAGGTCATATCTTTTTTCTACAGCTTCTTGAGTAACGGCAGCAGTGCACAGTTCTCCTTGAACTCAGGAATGCAGGGAGAGATGACTTGAGCTGTCATTGCAAAATATTTCCAGCAAGTTCATGAGGAGATGCAAGAGGCAGGGACTTCTAAAAAAGTCTGTTCCTGGGAATGTCTGCATTGTCTTCTTTCCAAGCCAGTTATATCCAGAATATATAATTTTTGCTGGGTTGAGCACTGAGTTAATAACATAAAATTGGGTGTGAGCATTGTATTTTTCCTTTTGAAACAAAATGTTCACATTTTGAAGGTTATTTGGAAAAATATTAAGTAGAATAATGTATCTATTTTCTGAAATTCACAGATTTTCTTAAATTACAGGAGAGTTTCATAGAGCTTCGGATTTAAGGCATTCCTGTTGAGAGAAAAAAACATGGAAGATTAAAAAACAGAATAAAAGAGTTTTTCTTCCTTCTTTGTTGAAGTGAAGCTTTGAAGTTTTTTCATTGAAATAAGACCCGAATAAACTCATATACCGAACACACTACATTAACAAAATAGTCCTCAGACAATCTTCACTTTTGGTAGCTTGAGGCTGAGGTTGAGGGTAGTTCATAGAATTACCCAATTTATTTTAAGTTTCCTCTCCCAATCCAGTAGATTTTTTACTTTTTTTTTCTGTCAAGATCATAAATTCATTGCTTCTCCACTGGAGGATTTTATTCTTTTTCAAATTGTTGGCTAGGTTTGGGTATTTTTAATTGGCATTAAAATTGTGCTGGATATTTAATTGACTCCACAAACAACATGTATCACGGATAAATAAAACAAATAACATGAAATGAAAATTTTCCTTTCAATTTTTACCCTTTTAAACACTTACAGCATTACAATTAAATAATATAGTCTTTAACATACACACATGCGTAATTTTTTCTTGTTTACTTTGAGATTATTTGGTGTCTGGAAAAATACAGACATACAATCCTCTTAAATAAACAGAATGTTAGTTAACAAATGTTTTAAATTTTATGAAATGAACCTCTGACGTGACATAGAATCAATTTCACATAATTAGAATAGCTGACAACAGAAAATCTCATATTAACACTAGAATATAAATAAACTCAAATAGACTCAAAATAAACACAAATTCCTCAGATGCACATTCATAATTGACTAACAAAACCTCTGAAATTTTATCACCAGCCTCCTTTCTCTCCCTAAATAAAAATATGAAGAACAGTGAGCTCTCTGAAGCTAATAGGTACTACCAAAGAATAAATTGCACTCATTCCCTAGTACCACTTTTATATCACTCTGTATTTTGTACTACTGACTCTTTAAATCTACCTAAGAGTAGCTTGTATTTCTGACCACACACCAACCCAGTGGAGTAATATATCCACATATTTATCTCCCATGCACAATGTTTTTTCAATTACACAGACCTAGTGCTTAAACTCATCATGGCTGTGTATGCTGCCTCCCTAGAAGTGGCTGTAAATTGTAGGTAGGTGAAGCTGCCAAACTGACAGTATTGTTTAATCTACTATAACCATAAGCCAAGGGGAAGGAAAGCATTTTTGCAGAGTCCAGATTCTGCAGTCATCTTGTAAAAGCCTCTCCAGTGTACTCAGCAGAGAAGACAGCGGGTTTTTTTCAGTAACACAAAGGCTCTGTGCTGTCAGTTCCTTGGCCATGACTATATTATAACAGAAAAATTACTCTCATTTTACTCAGCTTATCTTAGTCAGCCACAAGAGAATTTTCAAGAAACAAACTCCCAAAATCTAGCAAGTCTGCGTGGAAATTCTACAAATGCAATGGGTATTTTTTTCTCTTCACGACATGAATCAAGTTGAGAAAAATTGAAAAGTGGTGAGAAGAGGTGAACAATTAGACAGACGTGTCAGATCCCAGCTCTATCTGACCAGGTTTTTCAGATGTTCCACAACCTGGGGGTTTAACATTTAACACCAAATTTACATGCTTGATGTTATTTGACATTGTAAGAGATTTAGCAAAATGATACAGCAAGCATGTTACAAGTATAGCACTTAAATCATAATACAAATGCAGCACTCAGAGCATAGCAGTTGCAATATGCAGCTGACTCCCAATACAAATTTAATTCTCATTTCCGTCTTGTGTGATATGCTCACTGTCACAATGCCAGGCATCCTCAGTAGCCATAAGGACAATAAATCTGTCAAAAGCCAACACTTTAAAAAGTCTCCAAAAGTGAGGGAACTCATGTTGGCTGTTAGCAAGAGTATGTGCGAGTTCTTAATAGGCACTTCACACCATACTCAGTACATATCTTTACATTACTACTGAGCACAGACATTAGCATGAATAGTCTACTGCTATAGGTGCAAAAGTGTCTCTGTGTGAAAAAAAAAGGACTGGAATATTGCCAGCAATTTTTTGGCTGATTTTTTTTTTTAATATTTTCTACTAAATGAGGTTTTTTACTATTCTTGTCTTACAGAATAAAACAAGAATCAAGACCTGAGATTCGTACTGGCTGAGCATTTTCTCATGCAGAGTTTCTGTTTAGCAAGTAGTTTAGTACATTTTGATGTATTTATGGTTAAAGATTCAGACCAAATCATCATCAGACTTCAGTGGTATTTCTTGTACCCGTGAAAGGATTAAAAATCTAATATTAGCAAAAAAAACATGGAAAAAATTACTTTATAGTTTGATATTTTAAGAATGAAACATATGTTGTGAACCACTGCAATTCATTGCTATTTCTGGCAGGTAAGCAAAATACTAAATTTAAATTTTAATGAAGGCAGCAGTGAAGTATTTTCTACCCACTGAGCTTAGGCCAATAAAGTTAAAAGTTAACTCTGAAAAGTCTGAGTGAAATAGTCCTTTCTGAACAAGTAGTGACACACTTCATGAAACTCTGTAAATGCCATAGCATACACATGGAATGCAGAAGCATGAAATGTTTACTCTTTCTTTCTGTTCAGGAGAACTGTGATCTAAGAAGATTTTATTGGATTAACAAAATGCAGGTTTTAATACCAGCAAATTACAACAGCAACTAATTTTTATTCTATTCAAAATTCACCTTATGTTTGGCTATGAGAATAATGAAATTTGAGATCCCATAATAACATTCTGTTCAAGCTCTTTCAGGCAGCAACAGCAAAAAGAAGTTGTTCAAGTGTAGCACAAAGCAGAAAGCACATGCATATGGCTCCAATGAGGCTTTCACAAGTTGTTTATGTGTGAAGGATATTCTGAGAGCTGATTCACTTCTAAACAAAATAGCTAGAAACCTCCCCCCAGTTCCAAAGAAAGATAATTGCTTTCAAAAGATAAATAAACAATCTCAAGTTTCTTATTTGATTAAAAAAAAAAGTTAGATATTTTTAAATTTGTCAAGACAGGCAGAGCTCCTAAAGCTGTGTAGACCTATTCTAATAAGCCTAATACCAAATTTTGTGCTGGTGGGAATCAACAGGGAATGTTTCTTCAGATGCAAATCAACATGTGGAAACAAATGCAGCAGTGTAATCATTCAAGAAAATGCTGGCCCAGATCATGTAAGTTATACATAACTGATCAGATAGTAAGTGCTTAATAAAATTCTATTTATATTGAAAAATAATTACTATAAAAGATTAGATACTTTTCTATGAAGTCTAGGTCTGAATGTTAACTGTAAAAATATTTAAAACAAAATATGAAAGAAAGTAACTATTTCCTATGGTGAATTATGAACATGAGTAGGTCTGCTGCTGGATGTCATTATGTTTCCAGAATTAACTAAGCTCCTAATTGACATCTCGTATGCAAAAAATAACTAAGGTACATAATTATTTTAAAGCATACCCATAAACCCCATTGACTTTGGTGGTATTTAGGGATATGTGCAGTGGCAAACACATATTAAGCTGCTTTCCAGAGTGGGGATATTTTCTAGAACAAAGTATGAAAGGATTTCAATAACTTGAGTTTTACTGATTTAATGGAAAACAATGATAATTTTATCAGAAACCATAAATTTAAGGGACCATCATGAAGGTCTTTAAAAAAATCCAATCACAAGCCTTTTCAAAACTGACTTGTGCTCAAAGGAATTTTCATACTGTTTGTAATGAGAAATGCTTTGTACTTTATTGAAAAATTAGAAGTAAAAGGAATTCTATATATTCACTCAAACAATAACAGAAGACTTTTTAATCCTTAAAATGAGGTGAAGAATGAGAAAAATAGTGTCTGGTTTTCAGTGACATGTGTTTCCAAAAAATCCCACTTAATTACAGTAATTGAAAAGAGTATGATAATGTATGTGTGCTTTTACATTGTTCCTTTCCTTTGGAATCAATTTGTGGGTGTGCTCATGTTTTTAATTGAGACCTAGAGAAACTCTATAATAATTGCACTTCAGAGTGCATCAAAATTGTTATGCCAGAGAATTATGAGAATTTTTGCTTTATGCTTTCATATCTTGTTTGTTTTTATGCATTTATGTTATTTGGTATAGATCAAAACAGCTGTGAAGCTACGCTGGACCTTGTTCTCTTTACATTACTCACTAGGCATTCAAGGGCAGCCTTAGATGCAATGACCAGGAAATGGTAGAGCTTATTATCCACAGGGCATCAAAGAAGGGGCACAGCAAGCTCATCACTCTGGACTTCAAGAGAGCAGAATTTGATCTCTTGAGGGACCTCCTTGGCAAGGTTCCATGGGAAACAGTCCTGAGAAACAGTCCTGGAAGGAAGAGGGGTCCAAGACAGATGGGCAGTATTCAAGAACCATCTCCTCCAAGCCCTGGAGCTGTGCATCCCAAGCATAAATAGGCAAGAATGCCAGGAGGCCTCCACGCATTAACAAGGAGCTTCTGGACTTGATCAGGTGCAAAAAGAGAGTGTATCAGGAGTGAAAGCAAGAGAGGGTTAACTGGGAGGAGTACAAAGGACTTGTTTGAGTAGCCAGGGATCAGGTTAGGAAAGCTAAAGCCCAGGCAGAAATAAAGCTAGCCAGGGACATAAAGGGGAATAAAAAGAATTTCTATAAGTAGATAAACGACAAGATAAAGACTAAGGAAGATGTGGGGCTTTTCCAAAAGGACACCGGAAAGCTGGTCATGAGGGATTTGGAGAAGTCTGAGATGCTCAATGACTTCTTCACCTCAGCCTTCACTGGCAAGGCCTCTGCTTGCACCACTCAAGTCTTAAAAAGTAAGACCATAAACTGGGAGAAGCAAGATCCACCCACTGTGAGTGAAGATCAGGTTTGAGACCACCTGAAGAAC
>VZTY01023294.1:445481-502982 GCA_013400935.1 Turnix velox | reverse complement strand
CTCTTTTCCTGCATCGGTTTTTCTTCGATGAACATCTAGGAAAGACTCTGCCTTTGACCCCGATCCGAGCACTCCTGAATCCAGATCCAGCATCCAGCTCCTGACTGAACTGGCCCCAGCCTGGGACTCTGCGTCTGCTGGGGACGTGATCATCATCCCGGGAGCTTGATACGGTTTTGTAAATATTGTATACCTTTTTATCTTTTCCTTTTAATTTTATCTCTTATTTCATTATCTATTAAAGTAGCTTGGAATTCTTCTAAACTCACAAATCTCCTCTTTCCTTCCTCTCCTCTCTTCTGAGAGAGGAGGGGGGGGGGCATCTGTCACTGGGGGTGGTCCTTTTGGGCCTAAACCAGCACAAGTCCATTTAATATCTTTCCATAATATTGTGGCCCCTCACCAAAGCTGACTCAGTTACTGAGTCAGATGCTCAGACCTCGAGTCTTTCCATATGCTAGTGTATTTACTACATGCTAATCTAGCCTGAAGCCTGCTAGTGGTTCACCTCCACACACAATATAGTTTCCAGCTCTTAGACCTATGGGCTCCTCAGATCCACAGTTTCTCTCTTCAGTGTCTGGTATTCAGATAGATCTCTTGTACTTCTTAAAGGTTACTAATGGTTCAAACACCAGAGTGTGAATGGAGTGCATTCATCCATAAACTAGGAGCTTGACCAGAGAAGTATACCAACCAGCAGCTTACTTGCACTCAGTTGCCTCCTCTTGTTACAGCTCCTCTCAATTTCCTGTGCTTTTAGTTTCTCCATCCACTTTGACCCTTTTCTTTCTCCACCTTTGTTTCATCAAAACTAAACACCCTTCTTTCCTAACTTTTTCCTCACTGGATTCATTTCTTTTATATTTGTACCCAAATTTGGTATCTCACAAATTATAGTTGCTGATGGTCTGCTGTCCTAGCAAGATTACACTTCTGAAAAGATCCCCAATTGATCCTTCAATTATTTGTAAGATTTGATTTCTCTCACCTCACTCCCCCTTAACCATCTGTGAAATTTGGCTGCTTCTCGCAGCACAACCCATAACACTTGTCAGCTTCTCACTGTTATCTGCCATATTCAGCAATTTCTCATGCCATGTCCAGCAGCTTCTCATGGTGAGTTCAGTTAGCTAAACCCCAGGCCATGTCCTACCATGTGCTGATGTTATTCAATGCCTGTATTCAGACATTTTCTTCACAAGAGTTTACCTCATGTTTGCCCACTGAAATGAGTTAGGAAGGTACCTTTTCCCTGCAGGTCAAAAGACAGACAGATTGAATTAATAATTTTTAACACTCAGTGATCAGCAGCAGAGACTTTTTCTCAGTCTCAATCTGCTTGTGCCACCCAACTCTTACAAGAGAAAAGCCACTTTCAAGAGTAAAGCATAAACACTCATTCTGCCAACCACCAAGACATGAAGAAAGGGAGCAAGCCAGAAATAACCTCAACGTGCAGGTGAAGACAAGAAGGAAGATCTGAGTCTTTTATTTACCTCTGTTTCCTAAATATCAACACATGATTGCTAGCACATAAGAAATTAATTATTAAACAGAACAGCTTCTCAAGATGCCTTCATATTTTCTTTTTAAAAGGATATTTTAATTTGGAATTTGTATTCAGAACACAAAAGTAATGCTGCTTGTAGGCAGGAGAGTAGATCAAAGTTTGTATATGACTCTCTGTATATTGTCCCAAAACATATAGGTAGTCTTCTGAAATATCAGCATATAAACATAAAACAAATTATGTAAACGTATTAGATAGTGCACAAGAGAAAATTAAGAAATAATAGCAACATACTTTGTGCCTTAAATTAAAAAAAATTGTAACACACTTATGCTTAGTTAATAGCAGTAGAAAGATCATGCATAGTTATTTTATTAAAAGAAAACAAAAAAACGCCACAACAGTGCTGGATACTAGAAGTTTATGTAATCAGTTCATGTTTTGAGGTCAAGAGAAGTTTGGAACATATTTGACAGAGATAATTTTTTGCTGACAGTGTCATCTAGCAAGCATTTCCACTGAAATGGTATCCATGCTTTGGCTAGCCTTTCTTATTGCTAATCTGAAAAGCCATCTGTAATTTAATCACGGGCATACACAAATGTAATTATCTTCTTAAAGAAAGACTTTTTCACTTTAGTCTAAGAAAAAAATAGGATCTCCATTTGATCTAAATCAGAGTATTTTTAAGAAATTTATACTTACCTCGTGTTGTTCATCTTTGTTCAAATAATTTGATTAATGTTATCATACACATTTGAGCTAGTGCTATTAAAAATAAAATTATTGAATTTTAGAGACTCACAAAATCACTGATGTGGTATTAAAACCAAGGAAAAATTATTCTGGAGATCACTAGGCAATAATACTGAAAATACTGAAAAACAACAGGGTCCTCTTTAAACCTCAACTCAATGGAAGGGTATTGCTGACAGTTTTATTTGATCTTTTCCTCCATGCAGTAAGTAACTAATTGTAGTTTGCCATCATATCTTGTGAAATCATTTTCACTTTTACTATCAAACTTTGTTAAACAGCTGATTTGTATCAGTAAACATATTTCTGCTTCTCCCTAATGAATGAAGTGCATCACCTCATCCCTGACACTTAGCACTGATGGACTTCATGACAGTGCTTCACAATGCATATAAACCCTTCCATTGAACCACGAGCTTGTGTGATAACAGGTCCAGGAACAGAATTTATTTCTGCCAAGGTACACTGGTTAAGTGTATAATTTTTATCTGGAGGATGGTGTCATTCTAACTCCCTTTGCCTAAAACCCCATTAATGGGTCAGAATTAAAGGGGGGAAAACATGCAGAGAGGATTTTGTAGGAATGTTTCATTTCATCCAAGCAATGGTAAAGAGAGGAAAAAAAGAATTGAAATTTGAGCAGATGTGCCAATGTGTAAGGCTGGTCTTACACATCGTAAGACTTCACTGCTCTGATCTCTTACCCCATACACATTGAACTACCTCAGTATTTTGTGTGTGTAGCTATTGGAAAGCCACATCATGTTTCTGAGGCAATCAGTCCAAGGCATACTGTGTCTTCAACAAACTAACTGGATTTTTCCCCCATGCTTCATAGTTAGCCTTAAACATTTCTCCTTAATATACTCATTCTACATAAAGTTGCAAGTAAGCCCATATGCTGCCATCTCTGGAAAAGCCAAGTCCACAAAATTTAAAAAAAAAAATAAACAAAAAAACCCCACAACACTCATATATTTAGAAACAAGTGCTGGGGTGGGGTTTTTTTGTTGTTTTTTTAATGATGCTGGAAATTCTTAGTTGCTTAGCAATTTTTTCAGCTTTCTCTGAACTCCAAGCTCAGAGCAGTGATGTTGACCCTGCACCTGTCTATGAAACCACAGATGGCTGATATAACACAGGTTATTGACTTCAAAACAGGAAGGAGGAGGAGAACCAGATTGCTTGTGTGAGATTTCCAAAACGCTAATTAGTTTTTCCCTAAAATATTATGAAGGCTTGTGCATTTACCACTGGGTTCCATCTTCATGCATCATTGATATCATAATGTATACCTTTGGCAAAGAAGAGAAATCTGGTCAGAAATTACACATTTTAACTCTACAGTAAGTGACTTACTGTGTTATTCATTAGTATATTCATTTTCTTTCAGTGAATTGAAAGAATCAGATGCAGGACAGAAAACAGTATATACTCTAACTTAAATATGGCTCAACTATGTATTAATTTTTTATAGCAATGGAAGTGCATAACAAAGTAAACATGCATCAAATGTATTTACCATCTTTAGCTTTTAAAAATTACTAAAACACAGCAGCAGTTAAAGGCAATGTCTCTGTCCTTATGCAGTTAACAAAACATATTAGAATATTTAATTAAGAATAGTGGACTATTACAGGCCTAGAAATAGAATAAAAATTGGTACCTTTCCAAAGATATAAAATGGCATAGCAATAACAGCACTACTAAGCAAAATAATGGCTCTTTTTGTGATAGAGGTTCATATTCTGAATACAAACACACATACACATATACAAATTAAAAACTTGGAAAGCAATCTCTTTGAACCTTGTTCATACTCTAATTTATTTTAATATAAAAAAAATTCACAGTCCTCTTTACATGAGCCAAGAGCATTCTATACGCAAGCATATGAGCAGAAAAGCTTAAAAATTTGTTACATCCTGCAATACTTCACATTTCTAAAAGTAGAATTTAAAGCCAGTTGATATAATATTATTAAGAGTTTGTAATCATCTTGTTGAATCTGAAGAACATACTTAGTTCTTTTAGGTTAAACCTGTAAAATAAGACTCATTGATAGAAACTATGGTTTCACCATTTTTCCTGTAAAATGGACATGATGGAGAGGAGCTCAGGTTTAATGGCAGTAAATAAGCATCTTTTGTATTGCCTGAATTAAAAAACACATCATCTGTTGGACTTCGAGTGCATAATCCACAGGCATGTCCTAGGTCAGGCAATATCTATATTAGAAGTAAAATAGGACTCAGGCATAGACTGTGAGGTTGATGTGTGCACATGAACCCTCTTGCAGGAGCTGTAAAAATTCATGCAGAGGTGGATGACTTTCCAGCTGCAAGTGAAGTACTGGTGGTCAGAAACAGATCAACACAACAGCCTCTATATGCCTTCAGAGATTTTCTATACAGGACCAGCAAATAAAGAGCAGCTTGAAGTGAAGCTGCAAGATCTCGTGATGGGACTGCTGATTTCAGCTGCATCCTTGGAAGGAAGTGTATAAGGAGAGGGGGGCTGTGGGAAGAGGTACCTAGAGGGTCAAAAGAAGGAAGAGACACAGAAGACCTGTGCATAAAAATAACCACTGCTAGCATAAATTCAACCACGAAGGTCATGCATTTGCTAAGAGAGAGGAGACGGACCCAAGAACTGGCTGGATAAACTGGCTGGATGAAGAGGATGGGTGAAAAGGTGTTCGGGAGAGCAGCAACTGGACTAACTATAATAAGAACTTACTCCTCACTAAAATCAGCTACGGCTGACTTTTCGAAGAGGGAAAAGCTGCAAGCCCGGGCCACTACCCTGCAGGTCCGCGGGGTGGTTCCGGCCGAGGAGGCCCAGGGTGGAGCCAGGTCCCAAGGCGGCAGATTTAAATGCAGCGTAGACGTACCAAAAGTCGCTGTGTGAGGAGACAAGTTCCAGTGGAGAAAAGTGTGTCCTGGAAAAGGGATATTGGTGAAAAGACCCAGAAAGGGACTCATTCTGGGGGCTTTTCGAAGCCAGGAAAAGTGGCAAGGGCGGGCCAGTACCAGCAGGTCTGGGGAGCGGTGCCGGCAGACTGAAATAAGGCGTTGCTGAGAGCACGTCCCCCAGCTCCCTCTCCCCTTTAAAAGAAGCCTTTCGGGAGCGCAGCGACCTGGCCGCTGGGCTTTAAGCAACGAAGCAGCGAGCGGACGTCACCCGGGAGCACCACGACGAAAGGGACCTTTTTGAACTTGATGAGACTGTGAGCAGCTCTATCCCTTTCCGACTCTATGAATCTATGACTTTTGAGCAGGCGAATCCCAAGCTGAAGCATTGCAGGCCACTCCCCACCATATTGTGCAGCATTTGCTGCAGCAGGGAGGAGCTTCTGGTATGGAAACTCGTTCTGCTCCCGCCTCTTCCAGAGCTCCTATTTGTAAGCCCTATAGGCTGTCTCCTTCCATCTCCTGCTATCACACTTGTCCTCCTCCTCGAGCTGGACTTTTCACTGTAAGCCGCAAGAATAAAGGGGAATGAAAAGTGTGATGCCAGCACAAGCAGAATCCTTCCTGTGCCTCGTGCCTCCTCGAGGGCTCCTTGCTTGACCGCTGCAAGGGCAGTACAGGGATTTGAGGCACCTGGTTCTCTAGGACCAGGGACCACTCTGTGAGACATGGAATATCTTGGGCAGAGAAAGGAGAAGCAAGGAGGCTCTCATCAGCCCTGGGACACTGTCTGCCTTCCTCCTTTCCCTCAATGGGGTTGTACCCATCTCAGGCAGCAGCAACTTTGATCAATTTGTCCTAATAGCCCTAGAGCAAGTCAGTCCCTCACAGTGGATCTAGCCTGGGGGACTTGTCCTTGTAACAGAGCTGCACACGCAGGTTTCGCTGGCGGGTGGATATCAGACACTGCCAGACACCATCCCACATACACTCTCCCTACCTTCAGGGGACAGGAGGATATAAAACCATGTAAAAGCTCATGGATGGCCTGTATTCAGGAGCTGAGTGGATCATTAGCAAGTTTGCTGACAACGCTAAAGTTGGAGGTGCTTTTGACTCTTGAGGAATAATAGACCTTGCAGAGGCAAAATAATCCACCCCAGCTGCATTTGCAAAGTGGGCTTCCATGGTCATCTAAATGTAAGGGAAACATAACCCAAGCGAGCAAACCACCTCATACAGAAAGGACAGGGGTAAGCAACCTATAATTTTTGTGTAGATTGATTACTAAGGAATCTGAAAGAAAGTTCTTCCAGATTCAAGGGTTTTTTTTTGTTTTGTTTTTCTATTTAAAGCACTACTCAATATGTTAACTTTTGCCTTAGTACAGGAATAAAAAGAGTAGGTTTTTTTCAAGATCATTATAAAGTGTTCTGTCCTGACAAGAAAATTTAATGAATAACTACATGCTTTGACTGTAAGATCTCTTATGATCACGGCAGCATAACCTAGTTTGATATCTATACATAGAATCATAGAATAGTTTGGGCTGGAAGGGACCTTAATGACCATCGAGTTCCAACCCCCCTGCCATAGGCAGGGACACCTCCCACTAGATCAGGCTGCTCAGTGCCTTGTCCAGCCTGGTCTTGAACACCTCCAGAGAGGGGGCATCCACAACCTTTCCGGGCAACCTGTTCCAGTGATTCACCACCCTCACTGTAAAGAATTTCTTACATACTATGGAAGCACTATGTAATCACCCATTTTTTTAAATTTTTGGTGTTTTTTATTTAATTCAGACATATAATTTCTTATATATGAAAATACCCTATATCATAATTTAATGTGTTCATTTATTTGGGCCACATGAGCCATTTAGCTCTGTATTTCAGTGACAACTTGAAGGGAAAAAATATTTAAAGTAACTTAAATTTAGCAGGAAACAATAATTGCAAAATTGAAGAACAGAAGTTATTGGTATTGGGTTTTTTCTAATTTACTTAGCCAACTTTAATTTATTTGGCCAAACTGTTAAATTCTTTTGTTTACAAAGTATTTTGAATAGCATAAAAATAATGAATTCAAAATTAAAATTAACAGCAACCTGTAACAGTCCTAAACATGGGAATTTTTTTTATCTAAGAAACAAAGTTTTATACATTAAAAATATTTTTAAATCTACTTTTACACATCTTTAGATTTTTCTATACTCACAGGATCATAGTTTGTGAAATTTCACAAAGATGACAAAAAACATTCACCTTTTTTACACCTCTGAGAAATAATGTTCAATGGATTTCAGAGATGTTACCCAAAGTCATACAGCATTTGTTTTAAGGGACTAATTACAAAGGTGGCAATACCATCTCAAAAAGAACACAAGTTATTAGTCTCATTCCAGGAGTTCTGTGAAATCTAACAGCAGGTGATGCAGAGATCTTGCCAAATGAAAGAATTCTTCTCTTTCTTGGAATACCCGAGCTGATGTTATTGACATCAGATACTTCCTATATTCTGATAATTCTGCCATGGCATTGTGTTATTAGTTTTCCAACTTAGATGTTAAACAAAAATCATTTTCATATTTACTGACTATGTTTTTTTCCACTCCAAATTCAGAGTTCTAAGGTAGGATCAAATAGAACCCTGTAATTCTTCAGAGTATGTTTTAAAAATAGAAGCATGTCCTAAATACATTGTTTGCTGATCTCTTTATATCTTTGCAAACAAAGAAATGCAGTACACAATGAAAATACCTCTTCACCTTTATATATACTTGCAGCAGTGCACACCATCCTATCACAAATAAGCCTGTGGTTCACATGCAATCTTACATTTCCATTTGTAGGGTCTGCATGCCAATCTATTTATATACACAAAAATATGTATACATACACACACACCTGTAAAGCTATTTCAAATGAAGTTATTGTAAAATATTTAAGATTCTCACTCAGCATTAAATGCATATCTACAGAGAGATAGAAGCTACTAGATGTATTAATAGATGAATTATAAATTTTCAGTGCGGCTCAGCTAAGATGTAAGATATATATGTGTACACATATGCAAAAGACATGTATACATTACTTCAAGAGATTTTTATCTTCATAAACCTCTTTTATGTATTTTCTCCCATAGTTTTGTGGAACAGTCTTCAAACCACAGTTTAGGCAGCTATTCCCGTAAATAACTCCCAAGTGTTTGCAGCACAGTCAGTACTATCTTATTTTTCTTCTGTGTCTCAATCAGAATATAGACTAGTAAAAATAGTGAAGTAAGCAGAGTTCTGACACCCTATGAGTAAGACACTAAATTCAGCTTCATTTGTCAAAATTGATGTAGCAGCTAAATGGAAACTCCTAGCGAAACCCGAAACATCTGGCTTCTCTGTACATGCAGGCTCTTCTTTGTGCTCACTCTCCAATCTCTTCAAAATGCTTACAGCTCTCAGTAGCATCTATTGACATGAAGTCGTAGGGTCAGCATAAAATCCCATTAAAAGTATCTGAAAGTCTCTTTTTTACTTTAATGGTTTTAAACAAGATTCTTATTAGAGTCACCTAGTAGAGTAATAAGTACTCATAGGTTGATGAAAGCTTTGCAGCAGTTTTGAGGGCAATCATTTGCTTGGTGAAGGATAATCCATTTTTGATCAAGACTCTCGGACCAGGATGGAAATTTAGCCTTCAGGGATATGCAGAATTTGACAAGGTGAATACAGTAGTAAACTTGCTGCAGTTTCCAATGGTATCTGAAAGATATCTAACTTTCTTATTCTTTCTTTAAACTAAGTATAATTGGAATTCTTGTGAATATTAATTAACTGTTTTAAACAGAATTAGTCTCAATGTGCAGAAGTTGCACAGCTTTCACAATAGTTTCATATTAACATTTAAACCATACTTTTAATAAAGGTGATGCTGTGTACAAACTCAGGAAGTGCTAACTTGATGGAATAGAAGGATGCTATAATGAAGACTGCGTATAATTTTCTGTTGTGCTTTGACTCAAGTAGGTAGCGCTGCCCCACAAAGCCACTCCATTCAGGACCATAAAGTGGGAAAACCCATGGGTTGATATAAAGACAGTTTAATAGATAAAGCACAAGTTGCAAGTAAAACAAAACATGGAATTTTTTCACTGCTATGGTCAGGCAGCTCTTTAGAGCCATCCCCAGAAAAGCAGGGAAGACAAATTATAAATATGAAGATCTGTTCTTTCTCCTCCCTTATGGCATGGATTATCTTCTCAAAGGGCAAGTCCATGCCATGTAGTCTTAAGCTTCAAGAGTGACTAAAGTTTTTTGACACAGCCATGCAATAACAAAGTAATCAGTGCATAGCGGTGTACTTTGCATCATCAGCACTGAGTGGTGTTGTTTTTGTCACTTATGCCCTTCCCTCAGTTTAAATGATAAATATCTATATAAGAACACCTTTTAATTTTATTCAGCATAGAGGGGAAATTTTATGCTATGACACATCTAAGGAACCACAGAATACAGTGCACACTCATAACTGCAGGCATGTATAGATACTGAAGTAAATGCCATTTTATTTTCTTATTCTTACTGAAACCCTTCAGTGGCTTCACCTGGCTTAATGTATGTATACCATGTGCAAATGTAGTTTTAAAGTGTGGTATAAGTGACTATTTAAATGCACTGTTATAAAACTTTTGTATGAAGAGAAAGGAAAACTTAAATGACACTAATTGTCACCTTATCAGCTAGTTTTAGCAGAAAGAGAAAGCAGCGAGTCTCTTAGTTCCACTATCAGCTATAGTCATCTTCCTCTATTAACAAGTAATAGATGTAATAGTAAGGTAAGAATCTGATACTAACTCTGTAGTTAGTGCATGTGGCATAGATTTGAAAGCAGGTGTTCTCTTGTCATTTCTGTTGTGTGTTTATTGAAGGAAAATATTAATTTTAAAGAAATTATCTGTAAGAAAAAAAAGATCAAATTCCAGGAGTCTTTTGAAATGTAGCCAGTGATCTGAAGCTATATTCTTCAGTATTTCTGTTAGACCTAACACTCATATTTGTTTCACTTCACTGAAAAATCTAGAACAAATACTCCCAAGCATTAATAAACATCGACTCTAGCTTTTAGACAGATATAATTAGTATTGTCTCACTTAATTTAGAAAAAAAAACCTGCTCAGATAAGGTACTCGAGTAAAAAGACTTACAAATAAAAATGTCATATAGACACTAAACTGAGAATTAAATTAATTAAACTTAGGCTAACTTTTAATTTAGTATGTTCAGTTTTTTACATTGATTTATTCTACACTTTACTGTAGGACATTTCTATTTTAAGTATGTCTACCTGTCAGTGCTGGAGATTAAATATAGTTGAAATGTCACCTCCTGGTAATAAGTAAGAATTAAAGTCATCTTGTAATAAAAGAAAGTTACAAATACGTCTCTTATGAAAAGGACATAATGTACTAAAGCAATACACTTTTTTGACATGCTATCAGAGATTAGCATGTTGTGAAAACCAGCTCTGGCTACTCCTGCCCCTATGACATCAGAGCAGTGTATTTGGTCATCTGAGAATCCTGCCCTCAGTGCTTTGTGGGTCTTTGTGATCCTTGACATGAGTACTCACAAGCAGAAGAGAAAAGTTATGAGAAAGAGAAGGAATGATCAGGTATTTTTGTAAGAATATGACATAAGAGGCATTACTATAGTTCTGGACTTTTTTCTTCAAGTATGCAAAACTTAGATGCTGATGCTTCACAGCCATCTAACAATTATAAGTCAATAGACTGTGAGTAATCACAGTTCATTCTTCAGCCAAAGTAAACCCTTAGTCCGGCCAAACCTCCTCCACAACTTTCTCAGCTGTGATGAAATGTCAGCTGCCTTTAGTTTTGTCTCAGAGAACATCACGTACTGAAAATCTGCACACAGAAAAGCCACCATGAGGAGCTATCACAATAGCTTCTTGTTCAGCTGCAGAACACCTGAGGCTGCAAAGACAAAGGCTGCTTTTTGTCTCACAATGGGAAAAAAAAATAAATCACATGACATAAATTCATATGATGAGCCATAAGACCAGATAAATTAATGGAATTCTGATTAGGAAAAAGAAGTTGCAAATAGGGCTACAAGACCTAGTTTTGCAAGGACAAAACTATCACAGGTCAATGAGCTCCATAGATTACTGTGGTTATCAAGCAGTTTATTAGAAATTATGAGAACTATAAATACCAGAATAAATATAAGCATAAAGACATAAAAAAACAGGTAGATTGTGAATAGTTTTTAAAATATTTTTGTTAATATTCTTCATTTTTCAAGAATTTTTCTTTAATTCCAAAGGAGGTTAGGGATAAGCGTTCTGATTGAGTTTGACAATTTGTATTGATAAAATTTTTCACCTTGGATATTTCATGAAGAATTTAATCCGGTCAGAGGGTTTATATTTGATTTAATACAAAAAGATTTGTAGGAATTTTGAAAAGTCCTCTTTTTGACCATCACTGAAAAATAATACAGGACTATGGAGTTTTGGAGGAATCCTGAAAAAAACCCAAATGTACAAAATAGCTTATTTAGAGTTCCTGTGGAGTTCCTTAGTTGTTTAAGTCGTGGTTCTTTTGAAACTGAATTTAAATATCTTCTTTCCAGTGATTAGATGTGTATAAAACCCAAGAATAACATCAAACCTTGAGAACTATTTTTTCAGAAAGCAATCTATAAATACCAGTGTACTAGATCATATGCAAAAAGTACTGAGAAAGCTCTTTCTTTAACTTGGCCTGAGTCTCTAACCAGGAGTTTCAATGGACTTCAAGGTCATCTTTTACTTTTTTCTGGCATTTGCACAAAAGCTGAAAAGAAATTCATTTTAAATTAGCTTTTATATGTTGAATTAATAGAATGGTAAGGTGACACTGGTAAAGAGTTATGTAGTGTGATTTGGTGCTTAATCTTCTGTGGCCGCATTGCTGAGATGTTAAGCTATGCTGGAACCAGCTCAGTGACCTAATTTCTACATCTAACATCTTTTCCTCTTGTTCTAGAGTTGTTTTTATGTTGATTCTCCACCTGAGGATGTGAAATTTGCTGCTGTTTTTGAAGAGGTCTCTTCAATAAGAGATGTAGCTTGTCAAGTCACAAACAGTAGGGATTTATGGGATATAACCTGAATAACTTTGTTTTATAAAATTAGTTTCATTGAAATTTCTGGGTTTTCTCTGTTGGTCTAATCATAATAGCTTTATTCCTGTTGGGTTAAAGGGTGTTTTTCACACATTCCTAGGTCATCCATGTCAAAACTTTAAATGATATAAGATTGATATGGTCCTTGGAGAATTAAAAATATTTTAAAAATATAATCAGAGCAAAGATATTAATCGTTATGTAGAAGAAGAATGTTTATAAACATAATTTCATGGTTCTCTTTATTTTTAGGCTTTACATAAGCTCAGCACATTATAAAGAAGACAGAGGGCAAAGCTCATCAGTAATTATAAATTCTATCAATTTTCTTAAAGAAAATGAAATGAGAAGACTATGTTGCTGCAAGATACTAAAACAATCAGCACGCAGAATTGAGCTGTCACAGATGACAACCATTAGTCTACCCAAGCCAGAAGCATGTGGAGCTACCTCATTGCTTGATGCAGCCTACAGGTAAATAAATAAATACATTTAGCTTTTATTCTCAGATTAGATGAAATACATTTTATTTGAAATATCAGACAAAGAATTTGGGTAATGGTCAATTTGTAAGAAAACAAATGTTACCCCTGTAATATGATAGGTAGCCTATAATTCAAATCAAAGTGATACAAAAAATTAAAAGGAAATTTAGAGGTGCTGTTAACATGACCAAAAGGTGTTTCAGTTAGAAAAAAAATAATTGGGTTTTTAAGGTGTGAAAGGAACTACTTTGTCATTGCTTTCAAAGTTTACTTTTGGCAGTGTGATTATTTTTAGTTTTAACTGTTTTGTTCTAAATTCTGGCCCTTTTCCTATACTTCAAGAAGTGCTAGAATAACCACATCTAAAAACCAGCAGGAGATAGACTCAGCAGGAAGTCATTGCCACTGGAGAAGGGAAAGATCATGGAATGAGAACCCATGTAAATGTTTGAGGTCATTGTGATGCAGTTTAACGACTTTAGAATAGCAGTAATTTTGAAAAAGAAAAAATCATTCTGTTTTAACCACTGATGACTTGCAATAATTTAAGCTAGTATGTACATTCCCTAGTGAACTCACAAAGCCAAGAAAATGGCATTATTTCACTCTAGGGTTCTTATGTGTGTATGGATCTCAAATTAGGAGTGAAATGAAGATTAACTATGTTATCAAGATAAACTCAGAGAAGAAAATTGCAGTTGTGCTGCCTCACAGGAAATGGTAGAGTATCCCATAAATGAGGTCAAGGATTGTGTTACAAGAACCACAGTTGCTACATTACAGAAAGGTATCAAAAGCATCCAATTGCCCACCAATAAACATAGTGTAAAAATGTCCTTTGATTTGCTCTGCAGGTTAATAAGTTGTCTCACCTCAGATGTGAGATATTATTATGTTTCTCAGCCTGCATAATTCTCAAAAGCAACTGATACTCATTTAGTCCATTTTTTAAATCCTGCATTTCTCATTCCCTTAAAATTCTGAGGTGCTGAATCACTCATCTTTACTAGATTGCTCCAGAAATAGGGCTTCTTTTTAAAGTGCTTCATGCTCTTCTTCTCCTTTCTAAGGCTCCATTTCAGTTCCATTCCAGTTTCATTTGTATAATTTGGGGGGTTTTTAAACTATTATTCAATGTGTAATTTGGTTTTTTTGTTGTTATGCTCAAAGCATGAGGGGTAAGGTGTGGCTCTAAAATACAAGGACTGGAGCCAAAGGCTTGTTCACGGCCTCCAGCTGCTACTGAGTTCCAGCACAAAAGCTGTTATCTCCTCTCACACAGCAAAACTGTGTAAGGGTCTCCCTCTGCATTATGGATTTAATAGGAGCCAGGAGAAGGTGTTTCTGTGAAAGTAGAGTTTTCTTAGGTGAAGAGCAGGATTACATCTAGCCTATCTAGATAACTGAAAAGCAAGAAAAATGCTGGGAAAAGTCACCTCATTAAAAACAGAAAACCTTGGAAAGTGGCCTAGTGTAATTCCTCCCTATCAGAGCTAAAGAATTCTTATTTTTATTAGTCTTATATTTCCAGACATTTGGGCTAGCTTTCTTTCTCTACTTTTCGGACCCTGTTCCCAGCTCAGCATGTTTCTTATTGAGTACTTTTATTCCACAGTATTACACCCTGATTTCTGAGATTTGGATATAGATTTTAAGGGCTATAAATGGTAAAAGCTTATTGATCTCTCATCTATTTGTATTCAGAGCTGGGAACCATACAATAATCCTGATGGAAGAATTAATTTCAATGGCTTACACTTTCTTATTTCATTAAGATAGAAAACTAAGCAGTATGCCTGGAGCACATTTTAATTTTAGTATTTTTCTCAGCTAGATGATACATGCACTGCTTTCTAAAAGAATGTAAGATTTGGACAGTAATCAATTGCTCAGGGGAAAGTACGTGGTAAACTTAAACTTCCACACCAACCAGTTTTAAGAACAGACATGAAGTGACTATTTTTAACATGAAGTAGAAATGGAAGAGAAACTTATAAAAATATAAATACTCTTCGGGTTAAAATATGGCTTTTCCTGGAATGATTGCCTGGAATGGCTTTTTTTTTGTAGTGCTTGTACCATTTGTACTGTGTTGCTAAATGGATGAGCACCACCAAGTGGAGCTCTGGTGGGTACAAACACTAAACAGAAATTACGATATTAGCCTTAAATGTTTTTCAAAGCAAAGAAATGCAGCTAGAGGAATACTGGTGTATCTATTTCTAATGAATTTTTAACCATCTGGTTTTATGGAATTAATTTCATGTAGAAGGATTCATATTTTTTCTATTAATTTCATAAGGAAATTTCTGAAAGTTTTTGATTGTATGTTTGAAATGTTTCTGATTGTTCAACACTACCACTATGCAATCAGAAATTGCTGTCTACCATTGGTTTAGGGCACTTCTTTTGCCTGCTTCGTGCATTCATACTATCTGTTTCAGCTTTTTTGGTCATAACTTTAAGTATCATTTTTGTTCAGGCTGGGTGAGAAATGATCTGCTACAAAGTCTTCAGATGGAAAAGCATTCATCATAGTGACATGCAGAAAAATATTTTCTAATGAAGGATAGAAAATTGCATCCTCAGGTGCATACTGTTTTTTTCATATACCCACATATTTTTAATGTATCAGGTATGATGCTTAGAGACAACTTTGTTGACATTTGAGATTTCCTTCCTCAGATATGCTTAGCTGTGTCCAGGACCCAATAGTTCCTCTGCTACCAGTGGAGTTTTTTTACTGTGGTGACAAAGATTGTAGTGATAAAACGTGGAAAGAGTCTAAATACATTGAGGATATTAAGAGTACTAGGGAGACATGATCAGAGTAGGCAGAGTGTGTAAAAAAAGTGAGCAGATGTCTTGAACTCTTTCAGATCAAATCAGTTGTATTCAGACTGCCTCTCTCCCTCTTTCATTCCCTTTGCCAGCTCTCTCAGTGATAGAAGGCCAGGAGCTTCTTGAAAAAGATACTACTTTTCTTACAGCCAGCCTGGAAGAGGAAGGGGTTTTTGCCTCATGGAGTCAATTGGGCAGAACATAAAAAGCATTGCTTACAAGACTATCTGAGCAAGATCTAGAGAAAACAATTCTTGTTGTTAATAATAGATTTGAGCATTGTATGGGATTCAAGTGCATTTCTATGCAACAGAAAGAACATTCACTAGAGAGGCATTTGCAGTGTATTCATCAAAGGAAAGTAAGAGGGAGTGCAGAGATTAGCTAGAAACACAAGGCTAGAAACTTTGAATGTCAGAAATGCCTGCTGTAATCATGGTAATGGAGATTTAGTGATCATGCTTTGTTTGTAAACCTGATGTTTGCTTTGAAAGAAGGCAAGTCAAACAAAGGCCCTGATATCCTCATTTAAGCAATGTTAAGCATTATAGAATCCTATAATGTGAATGGCACTCTTCACGTTTCTTTCTTTCTTTGTAATGAATTCAGGTTAAATTAGCAAGTTTAGATAACCTGAATGAACCCAAGAGTCTTAAAGACTTGCCTGGGGTTCTTTCTAGTTTCCTGCTCTTTATTTTTAATCAATAACAGAATAGAGGTGTCATTGCTGAAGATAATAGAGTTAATAGTGTGCCAGTGGAGACAACTGAATGACCTACCTAAAGTATAGATTGATTATCATGTTAATCATCCTTGAGTAAAGGAATGGAAAGATGACGTTTATTTCAATCAATACATAGTTAAATTATGAGGAATATAAACACAGTCAACATCATGTTATGGAGACAATTCTTATCAGACAAAAGAAATTTCATTTTTTGATGACATTGCAAGTTGGACTGACAAAGGTAACTGCAGATGTAATATACTTGGATGTTATAAAGGCGTGACGATATGTTGCACAGTCTGAAAAAGTTAACGCATAATTTTCACAATCCTTTGAAAAAGGGAAACTGACTAACTGGCATAGAGTAAAAATTAGTGTTCAGTAGGAATCAATAGATTGGATATACCTAAGGACCTTTGTTAAGTACTTGTTAACTTTAATTCTGGAATGATTTTAATATCTGAATTTAAAAAAAATTCACACAAAACAATACAATAGATCAACAATGTGGATGTGACCAGCCAAGCATTTGAGGCATTCTGAAATGTAAATAGAACCATAATAAAGAGGGGAAAGTTATTTTTGTCTTTTTAAAAACCATTGATGTGTGACATGGATCTAATAAAGAAATTCAATTATAAGTCTCATATTTAGAAAGCTGTGGTTATTAATAAGAAAAGAAAAACAAATTAAAATGCTGCAAAAATGCCTTATTGTAAAGGCAAGTTTTTGAAGCTCTGTTCATTTAGATCTAGTGCCTTGGAGAAATGGAGCAAATATTCTTCAATATATGAACATTTTTCTGTCCTGATTATCTGACTTGTTGATTGAGTTGAGAAAAGCACAAAATTAATGACTCAAAGTCATACTCAAATGAGGAAAATACTTATAACTCTGTGTATGATTAGCCATCAGCACAAACTAGAATGAAGGTATAAATACTCTTGCTTCCAACTTAACCTCATCACAGAAGATATTTAAAAAAATATTCTGTTCTTCACTGCAATGTTAAGGAATTCAGTGAGTTTCAATTCCAACATCACAACCTCACAGACATTTTATACTTACTGGTAAGAGCAAGAGAAGGGGCCAAAACTGCTGCTGCCAAGAAAATTGCACTTCCCTTCTACTCTGTTGCATGTCCCTACCTCTGAAGTATGGTGAACACACTGGCAAGACACAGAATAGAAACATTTTTCAGCCTCTGCAAAGAATGCAGTCAAATGGAACCACTCACTATGGCAATGTTAAGTCTTTACAAGCAGTACATTGTTTAGAGATTAAATCTTGTGTTAACTACACTTTCTTGTGAGGCATGCATTAGTTTGTAAAGAGTAAACTGTGATACTTAAATTATTGCTTAGTATTCCAGATGCATTTCTTGGAGACTGTGTCCAACCTAGCACTGCCAAGTCCACCACTAAGCTATCTACATCTACACATCTTTCATATACCTCCAGAGGTCAAAATTCAGTAATTTCCCTGGGCTGCCTGTTCCAGGGCTTCAAAACATCCCTTGATGCAGCTTGAGGTCATCTCCTCTTGTCCTATAGCTTGTTATTTGGGAGAAGAGATCAACCTCCACCTCACTACAGCATCTTTTCAGGTATTTGTGGAGAGGAATAACGTCTCTCCCTAGCCTCATTTTCTTCATACTAGAAAAACCCAAGTCCCTCATCTGCTCCTCAGAAGACTTATGCTCTAGACTCTTCACCTTCTCTCTTCAGCATTCAACATCCTTTTTGTAATAACAAGGCCCAAAACTGGACACAGTACTCAAGTTGAGGCTTCACCATTACCAAGTACAGGGGGACAGTCACTTTCCCTAGTCCTGCTGGCCACACTGTTTCTGTTATATACCAGGACACTATTGACCTTATTTGCCACCTGGACGGACTGCTGGCTCATAGTCAGTCATCACTAACACCATCAGGTCCTTTTCTGCTGGCACCTTTCCAACCACTCTTTTCCATAGCCTGTAGTGTTGCATGGGATTTTTGTGACCCAGATGTAGGTCCCAACACGTGTCCTTCTTGAACCTCATAACTTTGGTCCAGCCTGTCCAGATCTCTGTGTAGAGCTTCAAGCAGATCAGCACAACTGCCTGTCTTCATGTCATCTACAAACTTACTGAGGGGGTACTTAATCCTCTCACCCAGGTCATCAACAGATATCAACAGAACCAGCCTCACTACTAAGCCCTGGGAAATACCACTTTGTAAATGGCCAACTGGTTTTAACTTCATTTACCCGGGCCTGGCCAATTTTTTTATCTAGTGAAGAGTACACCTGTCTGAGCAATGTGCAGCCAGTTTCTTCAGGAAGATGATTTGGGAAATGGTGTCAAAGGCTTTACTAATGTCAAGGCACACAAAATCCAGAATTTGTTCTAAGGACTTTACTTAGCTGTAACTATAGGAAAAAATAGTCTTAAACAGGGAGAATTACAGACACTTTAATACGCTGACCCCATGACCTGTGCCTTTTCTCTGTAGGATGCTTATTTCTTGTCACAGTGTAAGACAAGAAGATCAAACAACTTTTAACCCAAAATCTAAAATTATAATAAGTGTAATTATTACTAAATTGCAGGTTATTTATCTTACAACCTCTAATGCCAGAAATTGTTTTTAGTGTTTAGTCTTTCTGAATACTTCATTACACATTCTTGATCTGGATGCAGCATGCATTAATAGCAGCTGAATATCCAGATACACTGGCAAGTAAACAGAAGCCTTTGTTAAGTGTAATTTAAGCTGAAGCCTATTTTTTAAACTGGTGAAACATTTCTTTATTGTACCAAGGTTAAGTTAAATTAAATTATTTTTTCTATTTCCTATTAGTGTTCGTGTAACTTAATCTCTCCTTGATCACACTCTCAATGACAAAACATAATGGAAATTTGGCCAGGTGATAATAGGTGGAGTGATTTCAATAAGATTTGGTAATGAAGTAGTTGATGAGGTTTCATGCAAGGGATATTTCATTGAAACTGCATTAGCAGATTATTAGCAAGCTTAAATTAAGAGGCAAAGAGAACAAACAATATGAATCCAAGCAGGTGGTAAAGAGGAAATACTAAAGAAGGAGCTAGAAAATGTAATGAAGCTTAATGTTGAAATTTTTCTTTACTACTTAAAAAGGGACATACTGATCCTTTTTTAAGTACTTCAGGGGAAGTAAACATGAAAACCAATCAGCATTAGAAACATCAACATTTCAGGAGAAAAGAGTAGTCTAGCTAAAGCACTAAAGACCTTGGGTTGTAGAAATCAGATGCACTGCAAAGTGCATCCTTGAATTTGAATAAACCAGTCTTCACATGGAGAAGGGAGGCTGAATGAAGGAACTGAAAACACATAGCACACATTGTCTTCAAAAATTTTCTATGGTTTGTGTCCAAAACAATTGTTCTTACATAAGCCTGTAAAGGAGAATACTTGATAGTCATACAAAGATTGCACATTTTGTGTAACTGTGTGCATTTTGGTTGTGCTTTCATCAAGCTATATTCTCGCCCCTTGGTTATGCAATTAGGTCATCAGACTATACAGTGTGGTGACAAAAATAAAAATATGCCAGCCCGAAGGCACTAATAGTAAATTATGAATTCTCTGAGAAGACATTACAAGAAGTGCCCAAAGGAGACACAGTCTTAAAAACTTTTTTCCATAAGTGATGAATCATGATAACAAATAATTAAAATCATGACTAAAAACTACTTGTGATTAACATAAAGGCTGGAGACTAAACTTGAGGTCTGTTTTGCTAAATTATAATGAAGTTAATTGTGGCAACAGTGTCTTTGAAAACCATGTGGAATTTACAGCTTAGGGAATCTTATTACCTCTCTATTATTTTATTTCTAGTATTATCTTATTAGTAATGCTAATAATTAGAATTCATATTAACAACTAGAACTTAATGATTTTAATTTTATTAATTATTTTCTTCTTCATCACTCTCCAGAATTAAATGCATGCAGGGAAAGTGAAGCAAAATTATTTATAAGATACAATGGCCTAGTTGCCCTTGCTCCACTTCCAAGTTATTTTGCAGCATTACTTGTTCTTGGTGATTGGAATCTTAATCTGCTGACGTGACTTTCTGACTTGTCCTTAGTAAGGACTTGCTTAGCAATCACTGGACTGCTGGCTGACCCTGCTTATAATCCCTGGACCTCATCCGACTCAGGTCCTGCAAGAGGGCATTCCTTGATGGTGTGCCTGCCCTACCTTTGCTACCCTCATGCAGAATCCTCTGCCTCCTGCCCATGCAGAGTAGCAGAGAACAGGCAGGCTCCTACTGGTTTTGTGAGCATACAGCTGCATCTGATCACACTTCTGGGAAGAGCACACTGGTAGCTTTAACGAGAAAGAAAATAAAGACCTTTGGAGATTTTTCAAGATTAACTTGTACCTATTTGTAACTCCGAGATAACTTGTCAACTTTTCACTGCATAGGAAGATCCACCAAATGGTGAAAATGAAAGAAGACATCTGATATAATTTAATTTTTTTAAAGGCATCTACAATATCAAGCATAAAAAAAATAATGTTTCTTCAGCTGTAGCAACACTCATAAAAGCGGTTTTAGAGCACATTCCAACCACAGGATTTAGGTTCTGAAATGCCTAAGTTATCTATTGTGGAAGAATTTAAAATTGCTGTAGGTATGCAAAGTCCCTGTTCCAGAACTTTGTATTTCCAGAGCACACACTCATACTCCCTCTGCAGGTTTCCTCTTGTCAGATAAACTAATCATAGTGACATGATTTCAGCAAGAGAAGTGAAGCCCACTCCCACCCCACTGATATGGACGAGGGCCAGGGTATACCAGAAAGGAAATCAGCATGCATACTCCTAGATGAGTGCTGTCACCACTGTCACCAACACAAAATAACAACTCAATCTTGTAAGATGGCCAACAGTGTCAGTGCTGGGAGAACATTAGGCGTGTTACGTAAATGCGAAATCCTTGGAAGCCAAAATGCCTCTTCTAGAGCCTGTGTTCTGGACCCCCACTATAATTTTAACTGGATTTTTACTTTTAGACAGCCACCTTGGTTCTAAGTCAGAAGGTAGTTGAAAACTCTTTTTGGTTTTTTTGTTTGTTTGTTTTGTAAAATTCTTCACACTCTGGGACCTGGAGCACTGATTTCATAATTCTAGAAGTCATTGAGTGAAACTGGGTTATTGGTGGCAGCTGCAGTATTTCCATAGCATTGCATACATTGTTTCTTTTCCACTTACTGCCCCATTTACCATTCAGTCACAGCAGTTCTTTAAGATTTCCCCTCTTTTCACCTCTATAATCATCCCTAAGATAAAAGTTTCTCAGGTATGTGTTTCAATGAATGTATTTGTTTCTAAAATCTTGAAAGCTATTCTTCAGAGCTGACAAACAATATTTAAGGAATGCCCCGCAGCTCTGATTCTTTCAACTTTCTACCTCAACAGTCTTTAGAAAATATCAGTCATTTCAAGGGTCTAATAACATATTCAACTTCCAGGCTTTTCAGGATGGCTTTTTAGAGTGAAGGTCATTAAGATTATTGCTCCCTTTTGACCTAAGTTATTGAAGTCTAGACACTTGCTATAGAATTATAGTTTGTAAAAGCACATAATTTGCTTTTCTAAACCCCAATATAATAAAAAGTAAGAAAATAATTAAGTAGTTTAAAGCACTACTTAAATGACTAGAGTCTCTTTTTTCATAACAGAAGGCTCATCAAGTTGACTTGTGACACTGAGTTGAAAGGCAATGATTTCTAGGGAAATTTTAAAGCAAATAAATTTTGTACCCTTTTAAAGGCATAGTAGAAGCAAATAAGTAAACATTTTCAAGAGTTCTCTATGTTTTTTTAATGGACTTTAAATACCTAATTTCTAGGAAATTCTATGGAATGAATTTATAGTATATCTTCTGTAAATGAAAAGACTATAAATATAGAGAGCTTGAAAATAGGGCAGTATGTCTTGATTCTATCAAGTCAAATAACAAAGCACAGAGAAGTCAGATATTAGTTATTTTGAAATTCTTTTAAATATTCAAGATCAAGGAAAATTTTGCCTTATACAGATTTTTGACATGTTGATCAGCACTTCTGAGAAGCCACTGTGGTGCAATACTCCTTCATCTGTACACCTAGCATAGCTCTTAGAATCATAGAATCATAGAATAGTTTGGGTTGGAACGGACCGCAAATATCATCGAGCTCCAACCCCCCTGCCATAGGCAGGGACACCTCCCACTAGATCAGGCTGCTCAGTGCCATGTCCAGCCTAGTCTTGAACACCTCCAGAGAGGGGGCATCCACAACCTCTCTGGGCAACCTGTTCCAGTGTTTTACTACCCTCACTGTAAAGAATTTCTTTCTTATGTTGAGTCTAAATCTACCCCCTTCCAATTTACATCCGTTGTTTCTAGTCCTCCCATCTGATATCATATTAAAAAGTCCTTCCCCTGCCTTTCTGTAGGACCCCCTCAGGTACTGATAAGTTACTATAAGGTCCCCCCGAGCCTTCTCCAGGCTGAACAACCCCAACTCCTGCAGCCTGTCTTCACAGGGCAGTTGCTCCAGCCCTTTGACCATCTTCGTGCCCCTCTTTAGAGGCTTCATTGGTCTCTGCTGCATCTAGCCAATTTTTTTCATTGCAAAGGTGCAGAGGACACGCTTAGCTGTACTGGAAAAGCCAACAGTGAACAGCCTGGGGTATGACAGTGTTCCAGTCATGATCTATCCACTCCCTTGATGCTGGGCTCTAATTAGTACACTAAGTAGTACGCTCTGACTCACCTGAACCTGTGATAGTATATCAAGAAAAATGTCTTTTGTGACTATCAAGCTTATGCTAGAGGGAAAACTTCCTGTGTTGTACTAACACATAAAACTTTTCCTCCATCCTCTGCACTTGCAACTCAATTGCCTAATCCAGATTATTTACACTGTTGTTTGTGTTCTGAGACATGGTTTAATTCTGCTCATTTAAACACGAATGAGTTCAGATAGCCAAACTCAAAGCATTTTTGCTTTGCTGGTATCATTTTACTGTGTCAATAAAACAATAGACAAATTTGTATGTAAAGCAGTCCACTTATACAGGGAATTTAATAAAACAAATTCATGGTCATAATCTCTTGGCCAGAGTCGTCTTTTAATCTGCAAATAACCTTACTTCTGCAAATTAACTTGCATTGCTATGTTTTCTCATTGAGACAATAATTAAAGGATTAACAGTAACTGATACTTCAATTATCCTATAACAGAGTCCTAGATCTAATTTCCAAAACACATGGGCTGCACCAGTATTCCAGACCACTGTAAGTAATAAAGAAATATTCTGTCTTTCCTGTCAAGACCATCGATATCTTTTTTTTGCAAGACCAGTAGTTAAAATGATAGTAAATTTTTGACATTTGAAATTTTTAAAAATTAGAAAATCTATGGCATTATTAGATAGCAGTAACTGGGCAGGTTTATGTAATATGTTAGCATGGCTTACATGGCAAATTTATTGTTTTTATTCAGCTTGACTATCTGCAAGTTCTTGTGTTCATCTGATGAGATCATACTCTGTATGTATGGATGTAAAAGGGAAAAATTACAGGAAAGAACAGAGAACATTCAAGAGCTATGATTCAACAAATTACATGCTGAATTTTAAGCAGGCTGATGAATTTGAAAACAGAAAGGCATAAGAAATGTTACAATATGAATTTGTAATGCAAGGAAATTGTAATACATAATTTAGGATCTTAAATTACTGGGTTTATTTATTGTTAATTGTATAAATATATGTTAAGCTAATTAATATGTTATTTATACATGGTGCATTTAAATTTGTTTGTAGTCAGCTGCCACAATAAAATAGAAAGAAGGATAAGATTATTAGCAGATAGGGTGAAGCAGACCATAGCTAGACAAAGCACAGGAAAGTCATTCCCTGGTCAAACCAGAACTGGAGCCACAGCTTGTAAAAACTGGAGAGATAATTCTAAGATGCAAGCAGTCTCTGTTCCATTTCCATCTGCAAATGATTCTGCCTGGAAGCTACTTCAAAAAATGCTGCATGATGCTCTTGCCAGCTGTCCTAATGATGATGAGGAGAATTTCTTCGATCACCAGAAGCTTATGAAAATCTAGTTCTATAAGTTGAGATCACTAGAATGATACAGAACTGGAATAATATAAGTTATAGCAACTGCATCACTAAGAAATTAAATAGAGGAGACTGAAGCTCATTAAGATACTGACGGGAGAAGATTAACTCCCTATTTTGCATGAAAGATATATAAAGATATACCTATATACTACAGTAAAACTGAAGAAATCAATATGGTCTTTTGCAGCTAGGACTGTGCATCTATATTTTCATAGATTATACATATTTATTTCACAAGCAATATTCAGGATTGTTTACACAAGTTGGACTTTCTCTTTTACTGCCTCTTTCCTTCTTACTGGGAGGATGAGATTTTTATATAACAACTTTTGTCCTAAAGCTTAGCTAATTCATAGATATTCTCAGTGTTTTAGACTTTTCCTGTCAATTCCAAAGATCTGGAAACAAGAATAAAACAAAATCATTGCATATTTCTAATTACAAAAATAATCAGCAGTAGCTTTGCAATGACTTTGTCAAGCTCCCTCAGGTCTCATGAGAGCATCCCATCAAGGCTGTGGACCATTGTTTATTCAGTTTGTTTAAATATTACCCAACCTGAATCTCCTCTTCCAAAAACCTCAGTACAGGAGGTTCCTGAAGAGGTCATCTGCTTCCCTAGGCTATGATTACAGTTGAAAACCTAGTATAAATACTCAATCATTACATTTTCTGCCTTAAGAAATATTGCAAATTATAGATCCCTATAAATCTGTTTTACAGACATTTCTAAGGAGGAAGATGAATCCCAATGAAGACAGAAAGAGTAAGAATTACCATGAATTCATTTGGGTTCCATCAGTTACTTTTATTAATTTCTTATCCAACAAAACAGAATAAAATATGTTAAATAATTTTTCTTATAGTGTGCTTTATACAAAACATTTTTCCATAATGCTCAACACTGCTGTAGCAATTGGAGATTTGAAGTAGTTGTAAACATTGGTTTTTGAGCCTGAAGGTACTGGTTAAAACTCTGTAATATTAAAACTAAGTATGTAAACTATGCAACGTTATACAAATGTTTATTTATAGAGAGATACTTTTTGAATATTTATAAATGCATATACATATCACTGTAACTATTACTATATCCATACATACATCTGCTCAAAACCCATAAGCATTCATGCTGCTGTCACAGTGGTATTTTTCCAGTGAATACAAACATTTCCATAGAATTACAATGATGTGTTCTTCAGTAATTCTTTTTCACTAAGGTCTCTGGTTTCAATTAAAATTGTGACAGTTTCCTTTGAGCACCTAAATAGATGGAAAAGTTGCAGACTATACTCAAAATATCAGGAAATTCACATCACAATCCATTATGGTCTTCTTATTTTCATTGTAAGTTTTCCTTTGCACAGGTAAAGGTACATAAATGCTTGTAAACAAGGTAGGATTTTCCGGATTTCCTAGTAGTGGTCTGATTTCCAGAGCAGAACTGCTGATCCACGCTGCCTGTTTTGGAATTTTGTGGGGGTTGTTGGTTTGGTTTGTTGTTTGTCTCTTCTTTCTTTCTAGCATTTGCCTTTATTTAACTTTGATTTTCATGCATTTCTTGTTCTTCAGGGATAGGTATGTAGTTAACCAGAGAACAGTACTGAGTAGTAGCAGTCTCCTCTACCTTTGGTGCTAGGACAACTTTCTGCAAGACTCTCATAGACAAAACCTATCCTCTCCTGGCACTGGCTATGAAACTTCTGGCAGCAGCTAAGCCTGTTGCATGCTGTTTGCTACTGCCTCCTTCAATCAGCTCCTTCTACTGCTTCAATAAATGCAATAGGGATGTATTTCGGTCTGAAGAAAATAGGTTGGCTTTAGACATTTTAAAGAATAATTTTTACTAACTGCCTACTTTTGTCTGAAACAAGGCTTTTGAGCATTCATATCTTTGCAGATAGAGACCAAAGTCACTACTTGGGAGGGCACAAATGGAAGGGCAGAAGTAATGTCTGTAGCTTTGTATTGGAGGAGAGGTGGTTACTCCTCATGATCTTTCCATTCCAACAAATCTATTGAAAAAAGAATTTCCTGAGCTACCTTTTAGAGTTTTGTTAAGCTCTGACTACCCTTACTTCTTTAAATTGAATTCTTTCCACCTTTTCCCCCTCTAGTGTTGCTTTATTCTTGCTATGTCCCCTGTGCCCCTAATCTCTGAGTAACTTCCATCCACTCACATGTTCCGTTTATGACTCATCTTGTTACTCTTCTGTACCACTAATCAATGTGGCACTCAAAGACTCCAGCACTTCCAGCTTACCCTGGTATACAACAAAGCTGTGCTTGAATGACAAACTCTGTTTTCAGTTTGTCACAGAATTTTTGGGCTAGCTATGAAAACAGTAAGTCATACTGCAAATACATAGCCTCTTACAGCAGATTCATTGCTCAGGCAGATATTAAAAAGACAAGATGTAAATTAAAAATTTATTTCTAATGTTCATCTGTGTGTGTATGTTTTACCAGTAAGTTAAGATTAATGCACTTTACTCTTCAAGATAAATTTAATTTACAGATTAGATAAAAATATTTTCAGCCAAATTTAAAAGTGGTCTATCATGTGTTACGAGCTAGAATCCATTAATGCTAATTTGGATGCCATTAGCTTGCAACAATTCAACTAATATGCAATGAAACCCCAGGAATTGTAACTCACATGTCAGGAATTTGAAGCAATAAGTAATTTCCTCATAGAAAAGTGGAAGTAATTGTTTTCTTGAATACACCTGTCACACAGACACCATGTAAAAATGCAAATATGAAAGCTTGTGACTCCATCTTTGAAAATGCACTCACTTGAAAGTCTGAAAAACAGATTGTAGATACCAGTGTTAATATGCTTATACATGTGTACAGATAAATATACATGAAAGCTTGCATATATCTATACATATAATATAGAAGCAATTATATAAATTATTTTTATAGTATTTTATATACTTATATGAATTATATAAAAAGCACCTTTATATCACACTATATATCTAACCCTTTAGCTCTGTACTATGCAGACCTTTGTTGCACTGCCAGCAGGTCCATCTGCTTCTAAGTAAGTGGCATTGGCATTGTGGGTGGCCCCACAGCTTTAAACTCGTCAATGACCAGTTAATGCATTGCAGAGTTGAAGCAAGATGAAAACAACTCCTAGGATAAACATGAAAGTAAAAGAGAAATATCAAACACATGTAAAATACATCACATAATGAATCTGATTGTCATGTAGAGACACCAGCCAATGAAGAAAGAGCAAAATGTAAATTCATGCTGGCAAACGCTTAAATATGAGCCCACGTGTATCTGTAGTGTGAGGATAAAGAAATCATCAAGATGAATTTAAAACTCTTGCTGGCAAAGGAATTCAGGTGCCAAAAACTCTGTGTAAGTCTCTTCCACTACCACTAGAGTGAAACCACAAATGTTAGGATCCAGAGGAGAAGTGGAATGGTGAGAAAATAGAAGTCTGTGTAACAATTCTAACTGTATTGTTGACTTTTCCTGTATAGATGGATTATTTCTTCTTGTGTAACAAATAGATCTGAACTGCTAATGAATCTTAGTCATAGTCATAGTCATCTAGGTTGGAAGGGACCTTTCAGATCATCAAGTCCAACCATCAGTCCAACTCTTGCAAGCTTCATACCTGGACAGGGACTTGAACCCTTGACCCTCAGATTAGGAGTCTGGTGCTCTCCCAGCTGAGCTACACACCCAATCTTGTGATAGACTCTGATGGCATCAATTATATCAAGAATAAATTCTTGGCTTTCCATACAAAGTGTGTTTCCTCTTTGCCTAGAAACAAGATCTTGATCAATATAGACAGATGACAGACAAACATCTCTTTGGAAACTGTTCTAGGATCTCAATTAATCTCTAATTAAGTAATCTCCCAATCATTTTCACCCCTACTACTGCATGATCTGCTGATCTATTCTGTCTCTTGCTGCATTCTCATTGATATACCTTCTCCCATTCTCCCCTCCCATACTTGTTGAACTGTCCATATGAAGAAACACTTAAATTAGCACTACATATTCAGTGGAATTTGTAAATTATGGACCCAAAACTGTTACATCTCTCTGCAGTCACATTCACAGGGGTCACAGGTGTCTGCTTTATTGTCATGAAATACACAAATGAATTGTGGCAGTAGATATTCACATCAAGTTATGATTTTAATTGAATTTCTTCCCTGAGGCTGAGTTATGTGAATAGGCTCTCTGCCCCTGAAGCCTGACCATTTACAATTTTCAGTATCAGCAACCTCAACTTACAGTCACAACAGTAAAAATTATTGTAATGGTAAAGTGTGCAAAGAATATGACTCAGGGTGTGAAATAAGCAGATGTACACTTTCAGACTAGCACTGTATCACTCTACCTGCTCTGATCATTTGTACCTGCAATGAGTCTAAAAGCACTTTCATCAAGTCTAAAAGTGGGAGAAAATGAGGAATGCTATCAGTAACAGCCTGAGGAGCTTAAGCTGGAACAGGCTATTCTGTCATCTGCCATTATCCCAGTCAACTGAAAATTGCTCCTGGTATATGTATTTTTGATATTTACTGTTTTATGCTTTCCTTTTTAATTGTACTTTCACGGATTTTCCTCCATTTGTCAGTAAGTTGCAGGTATCTCTGTCTGGTAGTGATAAGCATGCTTTTGAGAGAAATGCTCACCAATTTTCCTCATTCCATTATGCCAGGCTTTCTAAAAACGTTATTATGCCCCTGCATCATGTATTTCCAGGTCATCCAGAGTACCCAAATTACCTTTTTAGTACATGTTTTTCAAATACATTTGCATCCTTCTGCATCAAAAGCACCATCCAAATAATTCACTTGGAATCTCCAGCTGGTGAGAAATATGCCTATGCAATGAGTGATGATGCTACCATTCTATAGTTCTACTTACAGAGAAAGGTCATACAAGATCTTTGAAATTTGCTTTAGCAGTGTGGTTACTAGTGACTACAATGCAAAATGGCAACAAAATAGTAGTACCAGACAGGATGTGGTTCCTTTGCAATTAGTTTACTGTAGATGACTGCCGTTTTGTGATTCATCTAACCATACACAACTACACTGTGTACCAGGCAGTAGACAATCACCTCCATATACATTAGGTGAGTTTCCTCTCCACGGTGAATCAAAAGAAAAATAATTGTGATTACTATAGCATGTGCCTCAGCAGCAGCGCTACTGACAATCACCATTCCAGGAAAACCACTCCAGGAAAATTCACAGCAGTTTTAATTTTATTTTTTTTTTCCATAATTAAGCAGACTGTTTTGCCATGACTTCCATTCTCCTTGAGTCATTATAATGGAACACATGTTTTCAGTCAATGCTTCTGCAAGGGTCTTCTGCTGCTCATTCAGGCTGGGTCAGGCATAAGCCTGGGTGATGCATCTCCTTCCTTTCTGCCCTGGGGCTCTTAATGGGTGACAATCATGCAAGAGGAATGGGTATTCATCTGGTTTAATAGATCCTAATCCCCTTGGGGGAACAAAGTATAGGAGGAAAGGGATCAGCTAATTATAGTTAATTGTATTAGCTGTGAGAGAGTGATTAACTTAATTAAGATAGCCTTGTGACTAGTAGTTCTATGGCAACAAAGTGTTCTTTGATGTCTCAGTTCAAAAAAGTATTAGCAATGCGACCTAGCTGAAATCCTAAAAAAATTATTTTTTTTAGAGAAACATTCACCAGGGAGAGTGCACAAGAGTCTTGCAAGCATGCAAAGACTGTAAGTGAAGCATTTTTTACAGAGAGATGGAATATTGCAGTTTATTTTGCTGGAAAGTTTGCGGTGTATGAGTAATGTGAAAGAGGTAAGTGTACACCAGTTGCCTGGAAACAGAGACTGTGGGCTGAGAAACAGGTACTGGGGTAGAGTGAATATAAACACGGACTTGACAAGGGAATTTGTTTGGTTTTGTTATTGTTAGGGAGATATTATTCTTCTCACCCTCCTCCTCAGGATTCAATGTAAGCATATGTTATGAAGAACATATGTGTTTAATGCTATAATTTATCCTTATAGCAAAATGTGAGGTTTCTTCTTGTCCACGTTTCTTGAGGTCTTTTGTGATGGTAATATAGTGTAATTTCAAACTTTGGAGGCCTGAAAAGGTGCATGTGTAGAAACATAGAACTATATCTTTTCAGTATTTTGAGGGCATCAATAGAGTATATTCATCAGCTCCTAATTTCATGACACCTGATAACTAAAGATCTGTGTAAGGGGGTTTGTAGAATTTAGTTAATTTTTTTTTCATTTATGATTTTTTTTCCCAAAGCAATGTAGGCCTGCCACATTTAGAAATAATGAGACCATACCAATTGAGAAAGGCATATTTCATTTTCTCCAACACCTAATAAGAGTTTCCTAGACTGAACTTCCAGAGCTTTAGCTATAGTTTCCTTTTGCATTTGTATTGGCCTGAAATTATTTTAAATGAGCGTTTGACCTTGCTGTAACACAAAGAAATACAGATTATTCCTACTAGAAAATTTCTTTATCTAAAAAAGGATGTAGCTTATGTCGCACACTATTGGAATTCATTGTGTTCTTAATTTTTGAATGAAGTACACATTTTTATAATCTTCTGTAAATTAAGAGCTTTGACACAGAAAAATAACTTCAATCTACCTTGCCTAATTCTTATTTTGTGGCTCTCATTTTCTTCCCTGAAAAAAATAGCTCACTGCAATTTCTACTTATTCTCTGGTAACTGAAAGGCAGTTCTACAGTTTTGTCTGTTTAAGCTTCTTGTAATTTTACTTTTTGGGATGTTAGTGTTTCTCAGTTTGAACAAAACAGACTTCTCCCCGGCCTTTACTCCTTTATGGAGCTGCAATACCACTGAAACAAAGCAAAAAATTCCCCAGTTTGCAAAGTGGAAAACATTCTTACTATCATGGAAGCAGCTAGGGATAGATCTGAGAAAATATTTAACATGAGGGCTAACCCATGATTTTTAAGCTTATTCACAAGCCAACATTGGAAAGGGTACAAGCATAGGAGTAGAATGACATGTCTCAGAGTTTCCTTCCTAGACACAGGTGTATTAACAGCCTGCTAGAAACAGACAGTGATTGGGACCAAAATATAAATAATTTGTGTGGGCTCAAAGCTTTGACCCATTGGTGGATTAAATCTGTACCTTTGTTTTCATTACTAAACTCAGGAGTTTCTTGCTGCACTAAATCCAGCATAGTTATTCAAAATATGAAATTGAGAGCAAAAGCCCAAAAATTCTTTTCTACCCCTTCATCAATATAGTCCCACAGAGAACATCACCTTAGGAGATATCCAAACAAAAGCTTTCCGATATNAAGTGGAAAACATTCTTACTATCATGGAAGCAGCTAGGGATAGATCTGAGAAAATATTTAACATGAGGGCTAACCCATGATTTTTAAGCTTATTCACAAGCCAACATTGGAAAGGGTACAAGCATAGGAGTAGAATAACATGTCTCAGAGTTTCCTTCCTAGACACAGGTGTATTAACAGCCTGCTAGAAACAGACAGTGATTGGGACCAAAATATAAATAATTTGTGTGGGCTCAAAGCTTTGACCCATTGGTGGATTAAATCTGTACCTTTGTTTTCATTACTAAACTCAGGAGTTTCTTGCTGCACTAAATCCAGCATAGTTATTCAAAATATGAAATTGAGAGCAAAAGCCCAAAAATTCTTTTCTACCTCTTCATCAATATAGTCCCACAGAGAACATGCCATGTGCTTTGTGGGGTGATCACCTTAGGAGATATCCAAACAAAAGCTTTCCATGGTATCAAGACAGAAATCTCCAACTTTATTGATGGAGAATAACTTCAAGTGGGAAGTCTGCCAGTCAGATGGGCTAATCCAGCAGCATACAGCATATGAGGTCACTATTAGAACTAAGTTTACGTAAGAATTCAAGATTGATTAAGCTGAAATGTATATTGATTTCAATTTACTTTGAGATTCTATGAGAAATTCACCTACATACACATGCATGTGCATATTCTGTTTGAGATTTTTCTATTTCAGTGAGATTCCTGCAAATAAAAAAATCTACAGCTTCTGTTGGAACAGATTTCTTTAATGAAACCTTATTTATGAGGCTTGTTCAAAGAGATTGTAAATATGTTAAAAAAACTTAAATCAACAAAACCCTCAAAAATTGCTATGAAAATTACAGGTAGATTTCTAGTGAGAAAAAAGAATTCTAACACACATTTTTTTAAATTAGTATTATAATACCATGCATCTATTATGAATATACAGTTCTTATTAATTGAATTTGTAATTCTTTCAAGATTAAAAATAAACTCTAAGAGTATTACACAGTACTCAAAACCTTTAAAAAGCTTCCGTTGGCTTTTTCATGTATTTTTGCTTTTGAAAATGCTTCTCTACTAACAGTTTTCATTGTGAGAGTCAACAAGTTTTAATATAAGTGCTTTAACATATAGAAGGCTCCTTACCCATCTACACTGAACATTTTGGGTTAGTGTTACAGTGCAAGTAGCAGCTAAATTTTTTTTGTTTTCAAATTATGATGCCCTGTAACTATTAATATAAAAAAGACGACCAAACAAAATGTTGAAGTTGATATGCATAACAAGATATGCAGTGATTTAGCATTTCATTTTTTAAAATGTATTAATGAATATTCATATATTCATTGTTCCAGACACATGCACATTCAATAAGGCAGTAACAATTAGATTTGGCAGACAACATGCTGGCTTTTCCTGAAGCCTGAACGCTTCTTGACATAGCTACCAGCTGAACCAAAATTCTCTCAAGAGTTCATCTGTTTTCCCTCGGGAAAAGCCTAGGAGAAGAAACAGATCTAACAGAGTGACCTAAAGTTAACAGAACTGGACTTCAGTGAACTGAACAATGCTACCGTGTTTTTAGTCCCTCACAGCTTTAGTTCCTCCTAACTGGGATGTTTTCCCTCTTATCCTATTAGAGACTAAGAGGGAGATAATAAAAAAGACAGAATGTATGCATTTTTAGAGAAGGATTGACATCAATTCTCTCTTCAAACAGATATCTTTGACTTGGAGTTGATCAACTTCACAATTAATTTGAACTCTCGGAATGATTTTTGAAGCTGTATATACAGAAAGGCATATATGAATGACTGATAAGCAGTAAGGCTTGCTGTTTACTCTTTTAAATGGACTTGTAGCACCAGAAAATCTTTCTCTTTTGCAAAAGAATAATATCTGTGGAGCATGTAATTTAATTGGTAGTTGTAATGAAAGGTAGTACAGCTACCTCCCATGAACAATATGCTCCCTCACATAGATTATCTATATTTAAATTAATTAGCATGAAAAGCAGAAAAAGGCACTTAATCCTTCTTTACTTGTAGTACCTCCCTTCATCTAATTCATTAATTTGGACTGTTAATGAGTAGCTTCATGACTGAGTTTCATTGACTGTTTATAGATGTCTGGACCTGAAAAGCAGTGGCTTCTGGTGACATCTTGTACCTCCTGAGTCCTGTCCTCCTGCAAAAAAATTGCCTTTTATGGGGGATAAAAAACATCTGTACTATGAATTGATTTCTGCCTGCTACAAAAACACATGTGAGCACCTTTTGTATTTGCAATGTATTAGCACAGGCAAGTGAAGCAGCTGCATTTAGGGTTTTTTTTAATGAAGGGAAGGAACCAAAAATGCCATGTGCAACATGTGTGACAGTGAAGTTTATGTTTTCCTTGCAATAGATTTGAGAAATGTAAACTTGAATTCTGTTTACAATCCTTTACAAATGTTAGCTTTAACTACTGAAAAAAAAAGGATAATAACTGAACATTTGAAAGTGCTCAGTGCTGTGGGGTTTCATTGAGGAAATTTGCCCTTGATTTAATAGAAGTATTCTTAACTCAGTCCTGTAAATTGAAATGGGAAATTATTATGATATGAGTTTCTCTCAAACTGCAGATGATGTAGATTTGTACCTTAAGGCAGCTGAAGGAAGGAGATGGTCATTTGATATTGAGTGAGAAAATATAGACGAGATTTTTGCTAGATACTATAGCACCAAAGCACAGGTCATAATTGACAATAGCACTGGTAATGAATCAAAATCCAATATACTCACAGTGTAAATGTCCTGTGTTTATGAAGAAAAGAGAGTCTTAAGTTTTTAGCCAAGTGCAACTCATGGATAAAACCTCAAGGATTTGAAAAAGAAGAATGAAATGACTGTATAGATTTTTACAGAAAAACTGTCAGGAAGGAAGAATAAATTACAAGGATAATTGAAAAATAAGAAAAATTACCCAAGAACATTATGTTCAAACCCCAGTGGGTCATATGAATTGATTTGTTTACAATGAGATACAGCTAAAGGAAGGACAGGCTGTGAGTGTTTTATATATAAGTAGCTGTTATTTGGTGCAAAAGAAAAAGGTGTAAAAAGAAAAAGGCAGGCTGGTTATAGGGTTGGAAAACTGCTAACTCCAAGAAATTTTTAAAGGCTTTGAAAGTGAGATGACAACTTTTGAAGCTGGAGAGAGAGGTACTGCAATGAAAAATGAGAGGTTATTTCCCTCTCTTTCCTCTAAAAACTACAAAAAACCTGAAACAACACAAAAATAAACCACAAAATCTGAGGTTTTGATGATGATTACAAAGTATCAAATCCCTTTTGAGGTCAAAGTATGAAATCCTTGAGAAACTTGATTAATCACAAATACATATCTACATTTCAATGAATTTTTTTTTTCTTTTACTTTTAACTGCAACTATTAAAACTGACAGATACACTCTTTTGGGTCTGCTTCTAATGTTAATGGAGTAATTTGAAACTGTTTAGTCCTATCGCTCTTTTTGTGACTGTTACATGAATCCAACTGTGAACTGAGACAGCAAATTATATCTTTCTGTTGCAGTTTCATTTGCTGATGCATTCATTTTCAGGTTTTAGGAATAACAAAAAAATTAATTCATTCCTCATGCTGCATTTATTGACCTTGAGACTCTGAAATCCTGATTTTGCTAACTCTGCTTCAACCTGTGTAATTGCATTGATGCTCTTTCAAAACTGCCTTGTCTCAGACCAAGACATTTATGTAAGGAGAGTTTTTCTTGTGTGTGTGTTTATGCACATACATGAACATATGCCTAAGCATTTCTATGCTTAGACATAGAAAAGGTCATACTTGAACAACAGCACAATCTCTAGTTTAAAGAAAAGTTAGTTTTAAAAGTGTTTAAATATTTTTCCTGTAAGTTTTGTAAATTGGTAACTGTGAAGAGATGTATTTTCATTATTCTTGTGTCTCCTGAGATTTGTGCTGAGAATTTATGTGCTGGCTTGCTCTTTGACGTGAATTATCAGTAAGGTTTGTGTAATTGTGACTGACTGATATGTGCAGGAGGAGAAGGGCTTAGAAAGACAGGGAACACAATGTGGCATAACTGCAGGGAATGGAAATGTCTGTCCCACACATTCTAGCAAGAACCAGTGTTGGGTTGTTAAAATAGATATACTTTTGGGAGTTTTTAGTGACCAATGAAGCTTTTTGTGTGCTGGCTGCTACTGTATGGTGGTAGGAAGTATAGTCAATCATTTAAGGCACATAGCTTTCCAGTTGTATGGGTACTCTTCCCCATCATTGCACGAGATGCATTCAGAGTGTTCTCCATCAGTGAGCTCTGGATTTCCACAGAACACTGCATTTGGGTCAGCTGGGCAGCACTGCAGAGCTGTGGCTTTTCACAACAGATGCCACACAGCCAAAGGGCTGCACCCTGAGCAGAGATGAGGCAGTCTCCATCTCCTATGAAATCTTGCTCAAAAATGGATGACTGTCAGACAGGTCAGAAGAATGTTTGCTTTGGCAAATCACTCAATCTTAAACTTAGACATCAAAGGAGACATTCTTGTGTGTTCTTATAGTAAGAGAAAACATGAAGACACAAGGAATGGTCTCAGTCATTTGGCTGAAACTTAATTTCAGTGAAACTTCATTTTCTACAGGTTGAAAATTTCTTAATTGGTATTCTCCAAAAATTTTGCTTTGCAGAAATCTTTTTTATTCCTGAAGATCGTTCCTTCTCTTCTATGACATTAGCTGCACTGCAGTTATTTTGAAGAGAAGGTAGGAAATTTTGACCTTTGGATTGCTATTTGTTCCTGTGCTCTTTCTGTGATAGCACATGGTTCCTTCCCTTTGCCAGAACAGAAATGTATATTCTTTTCCATGGTACAGAAAACTGTACAAGGCTTAAGATACACTGGTAACCTGTGATGAGGTAACAAAATTAGGAGAAACTCTATTGAGGAGAAGAGGTATAATCTGAGTTCTTCTGAATGTAGGAGCATCATCAGTCACAGGCAATGCATAAAGACTCTCTCTAATTACCCATATCATACTACATACTTAAGTAGGTGCAGAAGTTATCTCCCTTTTTATCTTTTTATATCTTTTCTGATACAAGTTAGGAAAGTAAGGAAAGCTTGTCTGGTCAGGAAATGAGAGAGGGTAGTTAATCTTCAGACCAAATAATTTTAAATAAAAAATTAAGGAGGTAAGGAGGAGATGCAGCCAGAGAAGCTGTTCAACAGTTTTACCTGAAGCAAATCTGGGTCCCCATGCTGGTACATCCTTGAAGTAAAGTTCTGCTCTGAGGTACTCCCTGAAGTCCTTGTTGCCTCGCCCTTCCCTGCTGAGAAATATCTTACTGTGGAAAGAGTGTTTAGGAGCACCAGGAAACAGCGTAGTTCTTGACCCCATCGGCTGCAGCAGCCATGCTGAAGGAGCAGGATGCTTTCTAAGCCCTGCCCATAGAACAGCTACCATATCCAAACACTTTTGGAGCTGATTAGCCAAAACAATTGATGGTTGCTGTGAAACAAAGCTGCAGCTACAGAGAGTATGGAAACTGCAGGCTAGAGATGTAGGTAAGAATGTAAACCATGGATATGTTGCAACCACTGACCACTGTATATCAAGCAACACACAAAATATTCCTGGAATAAGGGAATACATATGGCTTGATCTTCTATTGTATCAAGTTCTGGATGTTTCTTGGTGCCAACATAAGCAGCTGTGCTCAGACACAGATATCCGTAGAAGTGCTTCAATAGCTGCATGTTTCTGCAGATGTAGCGATTAAGTGCTCTTTAGAAAAAAGAAAGACAGATAAGCTAAGCAACAAGAACATGCAGAAAAAGGTTACTTTACCTTGGGAGAGTAAGAGTGCACTGGCCCTGCATGACAACTGGACTTAACCAAAGAGAATGTAATCCAATAAACTGTTCATTGCCCATTTCAATTACAGCACTAAATTTCTTTATGTGCATTAGAATTCCTAATACCAACTTGTCCTGAGCATGTAAAGTCCTTGACTCTGTTTGTTCAGTTACCAAGTGCTTTTGCACTTCCCTGTGGATCGTATGAACATGTTAAGGCTTGCTAGTCCTGTCACACTGAAACAATTCGCCAGCATCACAAAGAATCCTACTGGCATTGGAAATGTATCTAATAATAAAACACCACAAAAGTCTTCCAAAGCTCTCTGAAGACTCTGTTCAACGGGCCATAAATCTCCTCTGGCATCCCAGGCTCTAGAGCATTTTACTTTCTGATCTGAAAGTGCAACTAACCATCTCCTTGCAGAAAGTTAAAGCAAAGAGAAAGTGGAATAAGGTTTAAAATTCTTATACTCCCATTGAGAAGGCTCATTATTAAGAACAATTAATAGCTGTAAGCTCATACTTAGCTCTGGTACAATATACTCTGTATAGCTATTATTCAATGCAGCAATAGTTTAAATAATGCCACTATAATTGCTGTAACAGATTCCTTACTGCACACTTCTTACAGAATTTTTAGAAATAGATTCTTTAGTTAGTTATTAATAGTCCTGAAAAAGCTTTTACTTTTTGTATTTGATCATAGAAATAAATTGCAGGCTTTCTACTTGAGATGAACTTAACTGTTCTTATGTCCAAATTGGTGTCTTCCCTTACTTCCAATTTAGCATACCTAAACTAACTAATAACACACCTTATCTAACAACTTTTTTATAGCTAGGAAGAAATTTTATAGCACCAGCAAATGAGTTTTCATCCATGCATCTAATTAAAAATTAACTTTCATATGGGAATTAATTTTTAGAATGGAAATAAACGTGCTGATAGTCTTCAGTGCTTCTGATACCTTATCCTGTATGCTATGATTTAGCAGTTTGTTTTCTCAGAAGAAATGCTGATGATCTGATAAGGAAAACCTAAGTTTTCACTTGTCTAGACGTGTTCTTTCTTTTCCTGTATGTATACAAGCCCCAGTATCTTTTTAACCTAGGACACTCCCCCTTCAAAATCTTTGTTTTCCTCTAGATAAGTGAATAAAAACTTCACAAAAAATACTTGTTCTGGATTCATAAAGAGTGCTAATGTCAAAAGCAAAACAGACACAACTTGCTTGGGTAGGTAGTATACTAATTCATTTCAAGTCAGATGTTCTATAGCAGGTAGCATTTACTTCTGCTTTAGTATCCTCCATATACTCCATCAAAAATGTTAAAACACAAGTTACACAAATATAATTTTTAATACAATGAAAAGCTAATATAATTAATTTTAAACAGTTCCACTTAACTGTAAAGCAGCAGCAGTGTTTTAAAAGTCAAGGATGGGTTACAAACATAGCTCTCCCTGACTATGAGTTAAAGGATAAAACTGATCCTTTTAAAAATTTTTATTTGCAACCAAAAAAAATGTTAGAATATCATCTCGTCTCAAAACTGAGTTGTTGCAATATTATAGTAAAGGAACATACAGAAGAATTTTCAGAGCATTAAAAAAAGGCTCATATATTTCAGAGGTCTTGTTAAATTTTAAGGAATGTTACTTGTAATAAGTTTTGCTGAGAGGGTTCCTCTTCCTATGAATGACAGAACAAAGTCAAAGGGTAAGAACATGGGTAGAAATAAAAGCTTCAACAAGACTACAGAACTCAAACCGAACAAAATCTATTGTGGAGTTATGTAATACTCATGACAGGTTAGTACTTCTGAAGTACTGCAGTAGTTTAAATAGTTTTCTATTTCATAAATTAGATTGTTACCTAATGTTAGAGAATTGCATTTGTTTCTGTTTTCTACTTCAGTATATAAAACTTTGCTTTGTACAGGACTCATCCTTTAGGAGTAGATTTTGCTCTGTTCCAGGCCAGAGCAAGATTCTATGATTTTTGAGTCAAAGAATGCTGCCAAACACCAAGAGTCTTACCTGTAATTAAACAACTTAGGTCAGCTTTGAATAGTGAAAGGGAGACAGGAAGTATAAAAATTATTTTTCCACACAAAGGAAAAATAATTTGGATGTGTCCCTTTGAGAACCAAATGTTTCTAAAATACTGAGATTTCAAGATTTTCTATTAAAATCAATCCTGTTCTTAGAATACAAATATTTTGGCAGACACTGGAAACACAAGACAAGGTAAAAACGGAAAATTCATAGAGTTTAAACTAATTTGCTTGCTCAAAAACTTATCAACTACAGTCCTTATTGAATTCTAGATTATTTATTTAAGGAAAGAACACAGAGCAGATTTCTCCACAGTATTGTTGAAGAGTATTTTTAAATGCTAGCTCTTTTAAATTTTTTTGTCACAGAAGAACAATAATTTCACAAAAAATGTGACAGTTGGTTTGTTATTTTCTACCTGCTTAAGAAACAGCAGTCACAGTTTCCATCCACATCTTCTACTTGGCTGGTCCAATAAGTTGGCAGTTACTGTTCAGCTCTGATGAAACAGAATGGGGATATTTTTCCAACAAGTGAGGTACATTATGTTAAATTTGTACTAATGTCATTAGTCTCTCAGTGTCAAAATTATTTTTATTCACTTTAATCCAGAAAACTAAAATTCTTTGAAGAAGCAAAGGATTGTTTAAGCGATGATGATGACAACCACAATTCATGTTTCAATACAAGAGACCTATGTCTAGTGGTGTCCTCAAGGATCAGTACTGGGGCCAGCACTATTCAATATATTCATCAATGACTTGGATGCGTGACTTGAGTGCACTATGAGCAAGTCTACTGTTTACACAAAACTGGGAGGAATGGCTGGAAGGCTCTGTTGCCATACAAGACCAGGACAGGCTGGAGGGTTGGTCAGGGAGAACAAGTGTAGTCTTACATACGGACAAGAACAGCCCATGTGTCAGTGTAAGTTGGGGACTGAGCTGTTAGTAGTGTCAGGGAAAACGACCTGGAGATCCTGGTGGACAGCTAATTGACCATGAACTAGCAATGTGCCAGTGTGCCCAAGAAGGCCAATGGCATCCTGGGTTGTAGTCAAGAGAAGTTCTCCCCCCCTCTACTCTGCCCTGGTGAGACCACATCTGGAATATTGTGTTTAGTTCTGTCTCCTCAGTTCAAGAAAGACAGTGAAATGCTGGAGAGGGTACAGTGCAGGGCAACAAAGATGATGAAGTGATTGGAGCATCTCCCTTATTTGGAAAGGCTGAGGGAGCTGGGTCTCTTTAGCTTGAGGAGAGGAGGTGACCTCATGAATGTTTATAAATATGTAAAGGGAGAGTGTCAGGAGGATGGAGCCAGGCTCTTTTCAATGACCTCCAATGATAGGACATTGGGCAGTGAGTGCAAGGTGGAACACAGGAGGTTCCACATAAATACAAGAAAAAAAATTTTCATGGTGAGGGTGATGGTACACTGAAACAGGCTGCCCAGGGAGGCTGTGGAGTCTCCTTCTCTGGAGACATTCAAAGCCTGCCTGGACATGTTCCTGTGTGACCTGATCTAGGTGTTCCTGTTCTGGCAGGGGAATTGGACTAGATGATCTTTGAGATCTCTTATAATCCCTGATACTCTGGGATTCTGTGAATTTTTAAATCTCATTAAACTATTCTGAAAGGCATTGACATTGAATTAAGTGATCTGGGAAATGGCTTAATTCATAATTTGATATTCTTGTTTGTAAATGATAGCTTTGTGAAAATGTGATGTTCATATTACCACATTATCAGGAAAAATATGAAGTTTAAATAAAAAAATTAGCCAAGTTAAAGTAATTCCTTCTCTCATAGTTCTTGTATATTTACTGGAATCTAACTATTTTCTAAAACACATACACATCCACTCATCTGCTCCCAGGCTCGTTACTATTTAGCACCCTCTCCCCACTTTGATCCACTTGGTAGTTTTCCAACATTAACTTTCTCCCTTTAGCAAGACTGGAAAGTTACTCCAACAGAACATAAGGATTAAGGCTTGATGAAAGGAGCTTGTGATGAGCTACTTATGCTAAAAAGATTTGTAGAATTTTATCTACAATGAGCGAACAAGTAGGAAAAACAGATCTGAAGTTAAATAATCTTCAATATTTCCTAATTATTAAGCAAGCTGACCAAAATGTGAAGAATTACAATAATTTTTTAGGGGAACTCAAAGAAACATGAAGGAAGGATGAAAAGTTTTTGGTATTGTTCAGTGAGCTGACAATGGTAATACACTAACAGGGGATGGAGCATTGACATGCACCAGGAAGAATTAAATACTGAGAGAAGCTATGTAAGGTTCAGGGAGAGAAAGGGAATAGCAGCAGCAAGTCTTAAAAAAATCAAAGTAAAGCTTCTAAAGTCTATGTTTCTGTACCTCCACTGTCATTTTCTGAATCCTAAATAGTGTACAAAAAATGACAACTTAATTTGGTTTAATTATGTGAACATCTGTGAGGAATCTGTGATTTCCTTGAAAAAAAAAAAAAAAAAGAAAGGAACAAGAAACAGAGATGAGCTTAAAGGTACAGAATAAAATGCAATTACGGTAGTAAATGAGGAAAGATTGATGATGTGTAAGGAATTGTGAAGATTTGGAAGATGATGACTGGAGTAATGGAATTTAGGACAGTAACATGGAGTTGAAAGCAGCAAAAATGTTTTGGAGGGTTAAGAAAGGTGAAAGTGAAGGGAAAAGTGTCTCCTCTTTGTTCTTGCTCTACCTGTAGAAATCAACCTTTCTTTGCATTCCTTGACAAGTACAACTCCGGATAAGCTTTGGCTTTCCTAATATTACCCTCTCACACTCAGGTCTGCTTTCCTCCTGAGTCACCCAGTGCTACTCACCCAGTGCTTCCTGCTACCTTTGCTTGATTGCCTGCATGTTGGGATGGGACATTAGAGATGTCTCTTGAAAATCTACTGACTTTCTTAAGACTCCTCTTTTTTCCCCTGGTCTGTATTACATTTGAGCTTTCCAATCAGGCCTATGAAATGACTAAATTCTGCTTCTATGAAGACCTGTGATGTGATCCTGCTTTTTACCTTATTCCCTTCTATGAGGATCCTGAACTCCACCATCTCATGGTCATTACAGCCAAGGCTTTTTATGCTGACCTTCACATCCCTGAATTGTTCTTGTTGTAAGAACCAGATCTATTAGCGTGCCCTCTCTTTTTTGACTCCTTCATCTCCTGTGTTAGGAAGTTATCACTGCTGCACTCTCAAAGCCTACTGCACTCTCAAAACCCACTCTATTGCTAGTGTAACACAGCAGTGTTGTCCCTCCAGCCGAGTGGTTTAAGTTTCCCATGAGGGAAATTCTCCCAGTTGCCTGAAGTCCTCATCCATTGCTACATCTCCATCAGGTGATGTATAGCCAACACTTGCCACAAATTCAGTCACATTAGTCCGACTGTTCATGACCCAACTCTTGATTGCCTCATTGTCCAAGTGTAGGCAGAGTTTCATTACATTTAATTCTTCACATAAAAGGCAACTCCTGCTTACCTTCTCAGCCTGTCCTTCGTTAAGTCTCTATCCACCCATCACAGTACTGCTGCTGTGTCAACTATTCCCCCCCGTGTTTGCATGATCCCAATGTGACACTAGTCCCTTATCTTCAAACAGATTCATTCTCTTATTCCCCAGATGCCTCAGAGAATACCCAATCATGCTAATTTCCTGGAAAATGTATGAGAGCTTTCCCTATAACAATGTCTATAGGTTCTCCCTTCCTTATGTGCATATGCTTGATGTGAGCCCCTTCAGCCCTGTGCTGCTGATCACAAGGAGTCTCTAGTTCACACCATCACAGTCCTCTTTTCCTGGTCTTTCCCAAGTAGAGGAAGAGCTGCAGGGGGTAATAGTCTGAAGGTCAGAAAAATTGCAGCAGCTTCATCATTAGCGGTTTGCTTTGCCAAGAAGTTGAAAGACAACTGAAGCTCAAAGTATGTACTAGAGTTTCTAGTATGTACTAGAGGTAAAACAGACAGTGCTAACTGTGACAGCAAGGTCATGGGAACAATCTGCATTACAAATGCATGGATCAGTCTGAGAAAACTTACAGAGTACAGTTTTCCACCTCAGGCATCCTCAGAAGGCAGGTGCTGAGAAAACAGTGCGGCTGGCTGCAACCTGGAGAAACTCCTGCACACACAGCTGCCTTCCAGCAGCCGAAGTGCCACTGGGGACAGAGTTAAGAGATGTAGTTCATCTTCTCCTTGTAATTGGAGCTGACAGAAATTGCATGTTTTCCTGACAGCATTGGCAGAGAACTTGCTTGTTCTCCCCTGGACTCCTTGGGCACCTGTGGGAACTTACAGTGCAGATGCTTGTGGGCTCCCAGTGCCAGACAGAGCCTGTGTCACCTCTACCAATCCTGTGCAGTTGTGTATATGAAACTACACAAAGAACATTAAAAATAGCTGCTTAGATTCTCAGGCAGTGCTGCTATGTAAATGCTATAAATTCGAATCCCCCTTTTTTTTTTTTTTTTAATCCACTGAAAATAGAAGAGTGGCAGTTCCTTAAATGGTTCCAGATCCCTTTTAGAGAAAGCCTGCATGTAATAATGTACTATTTAGTCACTTTCATGTTTTAAAAATTATTTTCTAATACTTTTCAATAAATTTGTCACTGATTTGGTGTATAATGTGAAAACACAGTTAAAAAGGAGTCTGTATTTTATTGTTTAAGAAGGATTTTAAAGCTAATTATCTTGCCCTACTAGTTAGACTAAATAACAGTGCCATCTGCTGAAAGGCAGTAGTGGCTTGCAGAAGGAATTTCCTGTCATTGTACTTGATGAAGTAGAAGTTTAAAGAGGGAGATCAAAAAGTGAAACGGTGACAAAAAGAAAGGGAAAATAAAAGGAACGTGAAGAGGCAAAGATGGAGAGGCACAGGGAAAGATCATCTAAAAAAGGAAGATGAAAACACTAAAGTAGTACAGGAAAAACATAAAAACAAGTAGACTGATGGAGAGGAAGGTGTCTGGTTTTAACAGTATAGATTTTGGGATTAAAAATTATGTTATATTCAATAAAGCAACATCCTTTGTCAAATTCCTATGGAGTTCATCTTGAGCATCAGTCTTGTAAAAAACCTGCATTTTAAAGACTTTTAATCAAGCGAGAATAATAGTAATTCATTGGGATGTAGTTGTAGCCTGCATAAAAAAGCATTGTGTTCTACTTACATATTCCAAGCATTTTCTTGGCTTGTGACATAAGAATTTTTTATTATTATTAACCTTTGGAAAGGATACTAATGAAACAAATCATCAGGCACAGAGAGAAGTGTGAAAGAAGTAGCAAAATAAGAGTGCATATATTTCTAAAACCTATGCCTGTCACATAAACTATCATTTTAATAATTTTTTATAGGAAACATAATTTTTCCCCTTTCCATTTCTCAATGGAAGAAGGGTATCTGACCTTGTCATACGTGTCCTCTGCTTTCTATCTTATTATACAGGGGTGCCCTGGGGAATGCCCCAGATTTTCACTTTGTATGGACTTCTGAGCATGAAGACACATGATTGTTGTAAAGAATTTAGTTACCCTTTTTTAATCCAAAAATGTCACATATAACATTTCATTTATTTAAAAGAAGAAGAATTTTGATTAAAACATCAAAATGCAAAGTCGTGTGGGTTTTATCATAGGCTATCTTGGTGACATCCTGGAGATCTAAACATATACATATTGTTTTGGCAAGAGTACGTGCACTTATCATGTAGAAGTTGATGTTTTATGTTTTCTATTATGCTGACAATGTATTGTAAACATGCCAATTAAGAAATTTTCATGATTATTAATAGTATCTTGTATTAATTTACTTTTTCCCCAAGATTTTAGCACAATTTTGCTACAGTAAAAAAATGGAATGTCATTATCTTATATATTTTATTTCAATATTTTCCATATTCCAGATATTGGTCACTTTTGTAAAGCTTTTGGACTCCTTGGATTGTGAAAGTCCTAGCATGCTAGTACTGTATTACTTCTGAAGGAAAAACTACAAATTTTGAGAAGTTCTAAGGATGAAGAAAGTGAAACCATGTAAAAAGATTCACAGCATCTTTATTCATTTAAATTTTGTCTCCATTTTGTTTTTTGACAGCCTTAAGTCACAGTATTATTTTAATTTAAAAATCAAAAGACAGTTGAACATGTACTTTTTGTAAATGTCTAAGACAGAAGGTTTAAATAACATGCTTATGATTATCAGTAAAATTCTTTAGGTAAGTAAAACTTGGCTTAGATAGGAACTCAATCTAGTTAAGAAATGACAGAAACATACATATAGATACGTTGTTAAACAAGTAGGTATTTGGTTTGTCAGGAGTTAGAAGTTTGACTTCTTTGGGGATTTTTATTTATTTCAGTTTCTCTCTTCCACTAAATCCTACTTGAAGATTTTTCCTACTTCTTTGGCACTTCATACAATTGTCCTAGCCATCCCCTTGAAGGAGAGAAATCAACTGGAGGATATAGACAAGATTAGTCATGTTAGAGGGCCATTAGTAGATTTCCTTATGTTATGATGCATTCTGAAAAGAATTTCATAAAGTGAAAAGCTAGGAGTAGTAGTTATGTTTCCAGTTAATTAAAAATTAATTAAAACAGCAATTCCAGGGGAAAGATTTTGTGTGGTTTTTTGTTGTTGTTTTGTTTACATGTAATGATTAATATACGGCAGTGATTTGAGATGACAAAGCCTGATAAAGCCCGAGTTAGGTGAAATCCATTAACTAAAACTTATTAGCTCTTCTTGACAAGTCTAGCAGTCTCTGGTTATGAAAACTGAAGTCATCATAGGAGCCAGAAGCAGTCTTTTCAAAATTTGCCCCAGAGCTGCTGAAGAAAAAGTTTAGTGAGTTTCCCTCTTTCCCCTGCCACCCCCAAAAATGTGTTTTCCTTGAAGAGTGGAGAGTTTGTGCTTGCACATAACCAGTTTAATTTTAGTTACAACGGTGAGAATGCTTGAAGCTTCAGCTAACTGTGCATTTCCTTGTATCCTGCAGTTCAGAAATCCATAGATGATGACCTGCAGTCTCTGCAGGGGAAATCAGATATCTGCAGAGAAGTGACAAGCTCTTCACAAAAAAAAAGCATGCTTGTGAATTTTTTAGTATCCACACGTTTTAAACTTCACAGTTACTTCAGTCCTTTTGTTCTCCACAGTCTTTGTTCTAAAGACCAGAACTCGCAATTTGAAGAACTTCAGAAGTGAAAATTTCTCTTGGGTTACATATCAATAGGGAAGGCAGCATTTTCTTAGAGCTAGTTCCAAGATGAACACAGGGATGCTGTAGAGGTTAATGGCTAATATTAAACTCCTGTTGTTATCAGCAGTTTGACTCCACAGTTCATTACTACTGTCGAAGTCTGTTACTGATTCTTTTCTTCTTTTCTGTGTTTACAAGGTTAGTGAAAGAGCCCTGCAAAGCATTGTAAGGATGTCAAGTCTACAGTGAACAAGAATTTAGATAGCACATCCTATGAGGAAATAGGTAGAACTCTCTTTATCCAAGCACTCATTTTTTACTGTGTGTTGATTTTCACCCTTGTTCCTGTTCTGAGTAAGTAACTATCTTTTTGGCAAGTTAAGAAAAAAAAAAAAGTTCCTCCCCCCTTTATTGCCTGGTGAACCCCAGTCAGAATAAGAAGGAATAATAAATACTGAAATGTTTTGGTTTTTTCTCTCCAAAATGAGAACTTGGAAGAAATTCAATTTCTCTGAGCCAAAATAAAAGATTCCATTTTAAAACAGACATGAAATGCAAATAAAATGAAGGGCTGGTTTCACATAACTGCTGCAGGTGGTAGTATTTACACTAGAGTAACAGAGTAGCTGGAAATCATATCACAATTTGATTTTTTGCTACCCATGAGGAAGTCTGAAATCAACATTTTAAAATTTCTGAGTACTCATCAAGCTATAATCACTATATGGTAGGCTAATTCAGTGTTTTCTCTTGATATTTTTCTACTTTTACAAATAAATATAGTCCAGAACAGATGTTATATTCAGATGCCTCACTTCCCAGGAAGCCACTACAAATAATTTTATGGAAAGTAGAACATAGGAAAGGACATAATTTCAGATTATACAGTAACTGGTAAATTAGTAAGCCCTACTTTTCACTTCCTCTTGAAAAAAGAACTCAAATCCTAAAAAAAAAAAAAAGCTACACTTTCCTAATTGTAAGTTATTATGTCAGGATATGACAGGGTTACAGTCCTTCTTCTAATGAATATTTAGAAGAAAAAATAGCATTACTAGAGACCAAGAGAAGCCCATATGGACTACTATAATTACAGTGGTGATAACCCTATTCAGAGATTTCAAACACAGACAGAACATCCATTAAGCAGAGAAAGGGAATTGAAATTTGGTCTCACAAATCATGAATGCTTTCACTTACTGATATGGAGGTACTTCTACAAACTTCAGAAGTAAAATTATTTGCTAACTCTAAGGTGGTGTTTTATGATCAAAATTAATAAGATCATAAAACGCTAAACTCATTTAGATTAGAAAAGACCTTTGAGATCATCAAGTTCAACACTGTCAAGCCCAGTGTTAAGCCATATCCCTAAGCACCAAATCTACATATCTTTTAGATACCTCCAGGGATGATGATTGAACAGCTTTCCTGTTCAGTTCGCCTGTTCTAATACTCGACAACTCTTTTGGTGATAAATTCTTCCTAATATCCAATCTAAGCCTTCCCTGGTGCAACTTGAGGCCGTTTCCTCATGGTCCGTTTCTTGTTTCTTGCCAGGTTGCTGTTGGCTTTCTTGGCTACCAGGGGACATTGCTAGTTTTTATTTGAACATCTCTTCCCCAACACCCACAGGTCCTTCTCTGCCAGCATCTCTCTAGTCAGTCTTTCCGAAACCTATAGAATTGCATGGGGACCAAAGTGCAACAAACAGCACCTGACACTGTTGAACCTCCTCCCATTGGCTTCAGCTCATCAATCTCTAGAGACTTCCTATTCTCAAGCAGATCAACACTCCTCCCCAACCAGATGTCATCTGCAAATTTACTGGGGGTACACTCAATAAGAGGATCATTAATAAAGATATTAAACAGAACTGGCCCTGATACTAAGCCCCAGGGACATCACTTGTGATTTGTCACCAACTGGATTTACCTGTATTCACCAGGAGTGCTATGTTCTCCAGTCACTGAAATACTAGGATGTGCACTTCTGAGTACATAAATTGTACATTTATTCACACCTATTTACATCTTGGAGATTTCTAGTATGCTTTTAAGGCATCTCTGTAATTAAGGGCCATAATAGGTATGTGAGCTGGGAGGAGCCAGTATTACAAGAATCACATTGTTTGCCATGTGTGCAGGAGCCTGAAAGCAGTCTCTGAACAGCCAGGAACAGCATTGCACAGCAGCTTAATGGAGCCAAGCAAAAGAGAGTTCTATAACAGCAGAAGGATGCATAGGGAGATGGAGTTAAATTCAAAATGTTTAATATAGTGTCTGGAAGGAAAGATGGGGAAAACGTGGGATTAAACGTTATCATTACTAGGATGTATTAGACAGATTTTAAATATGTGATCATTGCATTGTCGTATCTCTGAAAGCTGCCTTTGTCAGTATTTCTTCTCTAGAGGTCATGTTATGGCATGAGCTCAACATTGTCTCCAAGGGGAATATTTCACATATAGGCTTACAAACTGGTTTTTGCCACGTTTATTCAAGCTGGTATAGCTCTGCATGTATATAAGCCAGGCTTTTCCTGTCTTATTTCTGAGTCATGCCAACTCTGCTTGGGTCGCTTCCTTTCACCTTCATAGGCCAGGAGCAATTTAGCATTTGTCCACCTGGCAATGCACCAAAATATTTGTTCCTGGCAGGCAGACAAGTTGTGCTGGTTCAGCACTTCCACTTGCTCATTTGGCACTGCTTTTTCATCAAGAGAGCAAGATTGCTCTTCTGGCCTGACCTCTGTATGCCTGAGTTTATCATTGGAGGACATTTCTCCAAAGAACCAGTTCCTGTAGCAGTTCTTCATCTATCTGTCAAAGAACAAGCACATTTATTAGAGATGTAGAACAAGTCCTCTCACTCCTCTACACTAATAAATAAGTATTCCCTATCTTAAGGCCATCTCATATAAAAGAATTCTGATGAAACTGAGCCTAAATCTATCTAAAACAAGAAGATTCTAGAACAGTATAGAAAATTTGAGAATATATTTCCATCCATAAAACTGATGGATTAAGAGATCCATGAGGTATCCCAACTAATTAAATTATTTTGATTGCATTTTTAAGGACTGTAAGTATTTTTATTTTGAAAGAATTAGCAGTCAGAAAACAGGAACATATCCATATATCTTTTCCCATATGATAAGTTATCATCATAAGCTAATCATTATTAGCTTGACCCTGAGGTACATTCAGCACCTGCACATTCCAGTGTCCATAATATTTCTAGATAACATTGTATTTCTTGTGCTCCTATCATTCTCTGTGATCTCTCTCTGTGAGGTGCTTATCATCTCTGGGCTTGTTAATTCATTGATTTATTAACATCCGGTGACAATATTTTGTTTGTTTAGCCAATTCATCCATAGTCAGTTGGCAGGAGTTGCACACATATATACACATACATGTGCATAATACACAAATACAGATGTGATAATAATTCAATTTCTAAATCCTTTTTGACCTGTAAAGAAGTTCCTGATAAATAGGAAAAGGAAACACTCCAAATTATACCTAAACCACAAATAATATTATTCAATAGACTAAGCACTGTACAGCCTTATTCTGAAAAAAAAAAAACAACCCAAGCAACTTTTGCTGGGAACTAATCAACAAAACCCTAAAATATATTCAGGCTAAGTGTATTTCTTCTCCAGTTGTAGAGAGCAAAAAAGAAGGAGAACAAACATATTTGGAAGTCAACCTAAACAATAGGGTCTACTGTGTTGAACAAGCCAGCTAAAAGTTGGTCACTACAAAATTAGATGTGTATGAATGCGTACTGCTACATGCTTTTTAAAGCATTGATTTCCAGCCAAGCTGAAATACACTGCCTGCTGGTGTGATATTAACTAGGTCATTCTGGACACTGACAAATTGGGTCCAAATAGACTGTTTAGGGAAAGATTTAAAAAAATACTTTAGTTTTTCACTTGGTTAGGTAAAATATATGTACTTTCCTAACAAAAGCACTGGCAACTCTAAAAGCCAATAAAAACTAAGAGGAAATAAAGATGAGGTCTCACAGACTTGTTGATTATTCTTGGTAACAAGTTTCTGCTTACCTTTACACAAAAAACCCTGAAGATGCTAAATTACATAGCTGCATTACAGTTTTGTTGCTGACACTGGGATATTAAAAACCATTGGTTTTAATTAAAAAAAAATCTGATTTGGTCTGAGAAGACTTGTACTATTTGTTCAACAAAACATTTGTGAAACTGCATTAAAAAGCCTCATCTAGTAGTATTGAAATATACAGGAATCTCTAGTGCTAAAAATCTGAAAGACAAATGTGAGCCCCTCCCTACTGCCACTGCGATTTATGTCTCTAAATTATATCTTGATGGTAATAATACGTGCTTAAGAGTCTTCTATTTGGGTAGAGGACTTAGTTTTCATGCAACAGCAGTCCTTCGTATTTTTCATTTTCCTATGACCCAGCTAGTGTGCTAGTTGGATCCCACATCTAAGCTAACTAGCCTGAAGAGGAATACTTTGACACAAGTGCCAGTCTCATCTGTTTCTTGAAAGTGCATATCTGATGTACTTCTCTGACCTGCAAAAGAAAGTGTCCCTTGCTTTCTTAGCCTTGTCTCAGTTTGACACATGCTTTTCCTTACCCTACCAACTCCTCTTCTGTTACTTCCCTTTCTCTGAATCTCTCACTCCCACATGATTTATAAAGCTTTGCTATTAAAAAAAATTCTGTATGTGAAAATGGGACTGGGGTAAACATTATCCACTTCACAGTCAAGATAAGGTATTAATAATTTTACTTGATTAATCAAAGTATTCACCCTTAATTCTCTCAATGTGACTTATTTCTGTTTTTTATCAGATGTTAACTGGGAAGAAAATCAACTAGGGGACTGTTCAAATCATTTGGAAAAGCAGCTGCATTGTAGAGTCTGGTGGTATTTACAATTGGAATGTCAATATAACAAGCAGTTCAGACTATACATTCTTTTGTCCCAAGGAAACCTTTGAGTTTTGCTTTCAGAAAACAGGCAGAGATTCAAACCTAGTAGAATGCCCAAAGATGTCAGCTTGTCAGTTAATCAGTCTCCCTCTATTTTGTACCAGTTGAGGAAAAATTACCCTTTCATACTCACAGCTGTCTTGCATTCCCCTTCTCCTTACCTTTCCCCTTTCCCTCTCCCTTCCCCTATCCCATTCTCTTCCCCATCTTCTTCCCCTTTCCCTTCTCCTTCCCTCTCCTACTCCAGCGAGGTGCTGATTTCATACAAACAGCCTGGGCAAATTAAGGAAAACTGAAATTGGTTTGAGTGAGCATCTGCTAAGAAAAGCAGCCAGCTGGCAATCATCTGCCATAGTTCATCTCCCCCACATATGTATAATTGTACAAATATATAATTTATCCAGGTTAGAATTTTTTGGCCTCAAGTTGCATTTTGCCATGTCCTTTCTTCGTCAAGAAATTGTAGCAATCATTTTTAGACCTGAAACTAGGAAAAGCCAAGAGCAACATGTCCCCTTTTTTAAAAGACGTTTTCAGACAAGTTGGGCTTTCAAAGGATTTTCTATTCAGTTACATTCAGTATTCCCTTTGCAGCCTTGGGATGGGTCAAGGAAAGAGGAGACGCTGTGAATAAAATCCTCTGTTAAAACAATGTGTTGAAGGGCACTGCCTCCTGCAGTATTTTTGTTACCTTAAGAAAGGAACTACTATGAAGCTGCACATAGGGTTTCAGGGACAAGCTGTAAATGAAAAAATATTCCGATAAGCTTCCTGTATAACATTTTTCATAAATAATCTATCACAACATTCAGACTGTAGGGTTGGGGTTTTTTTCTGGAAGCAGATGCTGATTCACTATTCTGCTTCATGGAGAGAATCAAAGGTACCTATACAGTGGACAGAATATATGCTACCATTTCATGGCTGAAAATATTTATATGGAATTTTTGCTATTTTTGCCAATATTTTGAACAATTCAATAAGGGAGTAACAACTTCATTTAAATGGTACTTAATTATGATCTAATTCGTCAAAATATGACATCTAGGTTAATGAAGGAAAAAATCATTGATATAGCAAATAATATCCAAACCCAAAGCAAAACAGCCTCTTTAGAGTGTGACTTGGAATCCATAAGGTGCATGATCCTTTATATTTTAATTATTTTAGCAAATTATTTTGTCAAATGAAACAAAAACACTAATAAAGATTTGGTGTGGATTTGACACGGTACTCGCAGTGTTATTCAAGGCGACTTGACTCTTACCATGTTAGGAGATGACTCCAGTGCTTTGAACAGAGATTGGTGGATTCTGGGTAAATTCAGAAGTAGAAGTGGTAAAAATACTCTTGCAAAAATTTTGTGGCTCCATTTGTTTAACGGAGTGAGTCTCTTGTGAGGGTAAAAATGACAGCAATGCTCCCAAATTCAGAAGACGTGCTATTTTTGAAACACTTCTTGAGCAGTTGCTGTTGAATACGTGGTCAGAAAAATACCTCATGCTGTCATTTTTTTAAGAATTACAATTCCCCCTTCCAATCTGTATTTATGAAGAATTGTGTTGATTCAAACAGATTTCCTGGAGTTTTGATTGACATTTGCATAAATAAAATGAACTTTCTATTTTTCGTACGGTTGACAATATCACTACTGTAGTTCAATGTATGTCAAACACACTTTCTGCTTAGATTGCCTCTGAGCTCAACAATCAATTCGTGTTAAGGATTTTAATTGTACAGCTTTCACTGCTCAGAGTGTAGCAGAGGGAGGAAAAAAAAACCTAAACAAAAAGCATCCTTGATTGAGTGTTTACAATCAGTCTGCAGGGTTTAATTTTTTTTAATAAGTGGAATTTAGAACTAGGCTACAATTAAGGGTTTTTCACTGTCTGGACATGTCACTTGATTATCCAAACAATATGGAATACAGTAATGTATCTCTCAGAATATGATAAAAGAACTACATCAAAAATGAAGGTTAGTAGATTTAAGAGACATTCTGTCTAAGCATGGAAGGCATGGAGCTGCTGCAATTTATTTTTGCAGAGAAGACATGCAGAAGAAATCATCTGCTTATCAGTAGGTTGCTAAAGTAATATTATAATAGCATAAAAGAAGAAAGGATGAAAAGGACTTTTTTTTTTATTATGAATGTCATATTTTTGCAGTCAAAAAGATGGCTTACTCTGCAGACATTTTCAAGGGGCTTAAAATTTAACTAATCAATAGTCAAAATTGAGTTCTCATTGATGTTCTCATCTTTGGTGGCAGAAGATTTACACTGCGGATGAGAATGCAATCTGATAGTAAGATAGAGGAAGTTTTAGGATAAAGAATTCACAGAAATTAATTACCATAATCTGAGGGTTTAGTCTGATTTTGTTCCATTCTTTTCTTATCTATCTATGTATCTGTCTGTCTATCTAGTTAACTACCAATGAAAAATTTACAGTCATTTAGAAAGAATATTTCTTTATACATCAGTGTATTCCCAGGGTTTGTATCCTTTTCTGCAGATTTTTTAATATACATACCTCTTTATCTGTTAATTTTCAAATAAAAGCTTTTTGATTGCACATATTAAGCAGAAGTGATTGTCAGCAGAGTGGTACTTACTGGTGTTTGCAAAGTCATAGGTCTCCTTTGCTCTCCCTAACAGCTAGAAGAGCTTTAGCTCTTTTCTCAGCTGCAGAATTCCCCGTCCCTATAGAAATGAGGGAAAGGGATGGCTTCTAAAGCTATGTGATCAAGAGCATCTATATGTATTTTGGAACAAGGAGTGGTGTAACTCAAATGCTCTCATTTCTGTGTCCCCTGAGGTTTGTAAATGTTTCATTATTGTAAGTGTATTTCTGGTATTGCTTTTCCCATTCCATTTACAGTATCCATCTGAGTCTCATAGAGAATTTATAAACTAAGGAGCAGATTATGCAATATCTAATGTAATTCCATCCAGCCATTGTTAAATGTGATATCTATTAGTTGGTGGTACATTTGTTTAAAGGTAGATTTGATTTATTCTCCTGGTTTTTGCTGTGTCTTAAATTCAATACCCTTTGGATTAATTTCTGCATGTTCCCTGTGACAATGAATGAGATGTGCCAAGGACAGACCTGAGGGTAGCTGAGGGAAGAGAAGCTACATATAACCCATCATGAAAATTTCATACTGTCTTCAAAAGTTTTTGGATCTGATAAAAAGCATCTTTAACACGATGAAATTTGGTGTTATCTGAAGTACTTATCAAACAATAGCAGTAAGAGCTACTAAAATTTGCCTTAAAATGCATATCTGGGATTTAATCTAACGTGGTCATTAAACCAAAAGAATAGATTTTGTTGTCCATCAAATTTTACTAAGGATGTATAATGCCCAATCAATGTGTTCTACTTCTGTAAAATATTACTCTAGGTAGTCATACTTTGTAGAGTAATAAACTGGATTTTTATCAATATTTCTTAAACCTTTTCTGCTACTGTATTTGGCAACACTAGGTTTTCAACTAAGATAGCAGAACATAAATTTAAGAATAATTCCCAAATGCTTATTAAGTTTCCAAAGGGCAAGTGGGAATTGTGTAAGAGAAAGAGGTTACTTAAGGTGGAATTTCTGAGACCTAAGTCAGCTTCATAAAGAAAATGAGAACTTCAGTAATCTACTTCAAGTAAAGATTGAATTCTATATCAATCTAAAGATTGATTCTATATCTATTAAATAAAACAAGATTTCATTGGTGTAATATTAATGTTTAACTTAAGTCACCCACTGGGATAACTTTTAATTTTATCATTAATCCTAATTGCACAGGCCACTATCTATCAGAAATAAATAAGAGAGGAGAAAAAGTTGTATTTTGGGGCTGGAGGTGCAAGGGTGGGGGAAGACTTGCATTAAAAAGTAAAATTGGAGCATTAATAAGTGTTTTTGAAGAAAGTGAAAAATGTTTTCTGAGTGATGTCCAAAACACTGTGAATTAAAGCAAATAAAGGTCATTCCAAGTGACTTACCATGTTTTCAGCTTCTAAGGAATTGATTTCAACTCGAATTATGAATTATCAATGGTCCAGTGAAAGACATTTCCTTTTAGTACTTGAAGGCAATGTAACTGCTAACCATTTCTGTCTCTCTATCATCTAAATAACATTGGTGTGACTACTGTATGGCACTTTACAGTGTTTAAAAGCATGCAATGTTTAAAATAGTGAATTTTGTCTAAAAATAGCAGGATGAGTCATACTGTAAAAGCTGTTACATCTGTATCAAATTGATGATACATTTGTCAGGGCATAGTAATCCTTCCAGATTTCTCTTATTCATTTGTATAGCAGTATAAGGTTGGTGGAGAAGACATAGAATATATTTCAGGCATCAGAAAAAGACTGATAACTTTTATGAAAAATTACTTAGTTGAGATTATTGAGAACAAATATTGCTGCTTATAGAATTGATTTATCTTGCATGTTTTTCAATCAAAATTATGATTTTTTTGTGTGTGTAATTAACATTTGGAAAAATAGTGGTTTACTGGTTTTGGCTGAGATAGCAGCCGGTATGGTGCTCCATTTGAATTTTTGACCAAAACACAGTTGGGAACTGAGGGATGTTTTAGCCCTTGCTGATACACAGCATCAAGGCCTGTTTTGCTTCTCACACTGCCTAGACAGTGATTACACTGGGTGTGCACAAGAGGCTGTGAGGTGATGAAGATGGGATGGCCAATCCAAACTAACCAAGGGATATTGGTTATGTGAAAGCTAGGAGAGGGAGAAACAGGGAACATGGAGATTTAGGGTGTTCATCTTCCTAAATCAACATTAAGTACATGCCATATATTGTCATGCTCAGTATATAAAACTGACGGAAGAAGAAGGAAGGGAAGGGACATTTAGAGTAGTGGTGGTGTCTTCCCAAGTAGCCATTATGCATGATGGAGCCCTGCTTTCCTGGAGGTGGCTGAACACCTGCCTGCTGATGGGAAGCAGTGAATTAATTTCTTATTTTGCTTTGCTTGCCCATGCAGCTTTTGCTTTACCTATCAAACTGTCTTTATCTCAACCTACAGATTTTCTCAGTTGAATACTTCCAATTCTCTAATCAATCTCACTAGAGGGGAGGTCAGCGAGTGGCTATGAGGGTCTTGGCAACCGGTTGGGATTAAATCACAATGAAGTGTAACTTAAAACTTACACTTCCTACGATTTTTCTTTCTAAAAGGGGCTTTCTTCATTCCTCCATATGTGTAAGCTTGAATCATAAATTATCAAAATATTTTCGTTTAGAAAACAATTTAGAAGGTCAACCCAAACTTCCATAACCCTGAGAAATAGACTGACGTGGAAATTAACCATGGAAGCCCAAAGAGTTATGTGGCAACTTCAGATCCTGGTGGGATTATGTGTTGCAAATGCTCTC
>VZTY01023294.1:430087-445412 GCA_013400935.1 Turnix velox | reverse complement strand
GGCTTGTCCAGCCTAGTCTTGAACACCTCCAGAGAGGGGGCAGAAAATTCAGTGGTTGAAGACACGCCCATGCAGAATCATGTGCAGTGTGTCTCACTCTGTCAAAAGGTAAATCTCTTGAAGTCTCTTGTAAACCTTTACAACCAGAAAAGAGGCACAAACCCAAGTACTGTTTGTGATCGAGTCCATCTAGGATCTGCACCCTGTTTTTTCCATCACACACCTTATCTCCCGGATCAGAATTTGGATGCCCAAGGTATATTTGAAAGTCACTGATAAGTCAGTAAGTTAATGACGTTATTTTATGAGATTATTTATTTCTGTTGTGTCTGGATTTGTTTGGATTTTGTACAATATTTTTTTTTTACTTTGGGCCATAAATGTGATATCTGATTATATGAAATTAACTTTGCCATCTTTTCCATGAGTTGCTGAAGAGCCATTCAGGGATCAATCTGTAATTAATAATAATGTTTAATATAATAGATAAAAATGAAAAAAAGTGAAAAGAAGAACCCCAGATCACCTTGAGTGCTCACAGAGAATAAAGGAATAGGCATTTTGCTCATGATTTCAGTGTAATTCACATTCATCTCATCACCCACTCGTCTTAGAAGCACTAAGAATCAAAAACCTCTGTCAACAGAATGGAAAATTAGCCAGTTTAGTGACTCTGAGAAGGAAGGGAAGTCTCGTAGTTCTGACTTTCCTTCCTTAGGCAGCTACATTCATTCAAGTATTCACTATGACCTAGGTATCAGCCCATAGTTTATTCTCTATGGCTGCTCACCATCATCTGCTTTAAGGGAAAAATGGGAAAATAAGAAACTTTCCCATGTGGATCATAATTTTTACTTTAGGTGTTCTGTAGTTAAACTTGTACTGAAGCACACATTCTCTGGTGCTGATTAATTCTTCAACTGGTGAAATAATTTTTTTTTTAAATTGGCACCCACTTCCTCAAGTGACTTTTAGTTTAGAGGAGTTAAGTTTTTTAATCTAGAATGCATGAAAGCAAAAACTTATGCAACTGCAACAAGAACAAGATCATTTCAGGGTACAAAAAGTAGGTTAATTAAAATACACTAATTTATGCCTACATTGCTTTTGTTTCATTCACTGAAAACTATTCTACCCAACAGATGGGCAAATGTCTGCAGGTCATAAACCTAATAGCGTTCTAGTAAAATTCAACATAAGGTTCTTATCTCTTGAAGCATAAAGCAACTTCATGCAAATAAAAGAACACAGTAAAATTCCCATAGCTATTTCACAGCTTCATATTCTACATCTAAAAGTACAATTCAGGATTTAATTTGCTTAGAGGATCAAATGATTACTTTGTGAAATACATGGGTATGGGTGTTTACCTCTGATCTTCCCCTCTTTCCCTCACTTAATTTGTAACACAGTTATTTAATAGAATGGAAGAAAATACAGATTCTGAAGGACAGCCTGTCTTTCCAGTTGAAAAATTGCACTGATACTTAACAGATGCAATTTGTTTCTATCTATCATAAATGTGAGAAATCTCTTTGTTACTGGACAAGCTTTTGGTATTATTTACTTACTTGTATCTTGATATATACAATGATGAAATACGCTTTCTTTTTAAAAGGTTGGGTTTTTTTAAAATATACCAGATTTTATAGAATTATAAGCTTTTGGAAGCAGTACTGGGTGAAAATACATTTCAGCATAGGCTTTGCAGCTTATGCATATTACTAAACCACATAAATACTTGAACAAGGTTACAGAAAATTTTATGTAATGAGACACAAGAACTACAAGAAGCGTGGAAAAATTAATGTTTAGAAAATTCTATAATAAATAGGATATAAATATGAAAAAAACAAAAACATCTGCATCTAGGGTGACCAGTGGAAAAGGGGCAGGATGCTGAAACTGCAAAAACAATGTAAAACAATAAGTTTTTGATGTTATGCCAATCCACCACTGTGATAGCCAGAATACATTTAACAAAATGTAGATGCAATATCTATATATCTAATTATATACATAAACCTAACTTGGATAATTTTTTGGTCAAAATATATGAAAAGCATTTCATAAATGATATCTGGCCTGATACAACAAAATGTGTGGTTACAACATAATGTGTCAGCAAGATAAAATTCTCAGTAAGATTACAGGAATAATGTCTGAGGAACACATATATGTGAAAGTAAAATAAATGCTGGAGACTTGCACTTCTTGTTTGATTTGGTCATGATTCAGATCTCAGGTAGAGAATTTTACAAGTTCACACAGAGAAAGAGCAAATATTTTCCTCCTGTGGGCAGTCATCCTTCCAGGGGATAATCAGTCTGTTCTGTCAAGGCAAACCTTCATATACCTATTTCTGTCTGTGCTATGCAAATGAACTAAATTTGATAGAAGGACCTGGGAAAATGCTGAGAGATTCACAAGTGCATTCCAGGATAGTGGGGTTTTTTTCTTACACTTAATTTTTAATTTCTTCTCTCCCCCATAATACTATAAAATTTTTCTAATTACTTTTTTCTCTATATTACTTCAGAAAGAATTTTATAAAATTATGGATTTGGAAGATTTGAATATTTGAAAGAACATTTGGGAACATTTTAGAAAAAAGATTAACTACTTTCTATGGATATGAGTGTTTCATTAAAGATGCTGAAGAAGCTGTATCTTTTAATTACTCTGTAACTTCTCTTATAAAGTGTAAAATGTTGAGACATCTTGTAGATTTTGTGCCTCTGTATTTCCTCACTTGGCTTGAATGCTTTCTTTCTCCTATCAGAATTATGTGAATTTGTAGAGTATATCTTTCTTGGAGTTGAGGAACAATTCATAGGATTTGGAAATAAAAGAAAGATTAACAATGGATATAAATTAGAGGGGGATAGATTTAGACTAGACATAAGAAAGAAATTCTTTACAGTGAGGGTGGTGAAATACTGGAACAGGTTGCCCAGGGAGGTTGTGGATGCCCCATCTCTGGAGGTGTTCAAGACTAGGCTGGACAGGGTACTGGGCAGCCTGGTCTAGTGGGAGGTGTCCCTGCCTATGGCAGGGGGGTTGGAACTCGATGATCTTTAAGGTCCCTTCCAACCCAGACTATTCTATGATTCTATGATTCTATGATTCCTTCACCTCCATTTCAAAAATAAATTGTCTCTCATTGGAAATTCAACAAAATGTGTGCAAACTGAAAAAAAAACCACCCAAGCACTAGCCTGAACATGGCTGGGGAACAGAGAAGGGATCTTACTTTTGGGAGAAAAATAACTGAGAAGACCCAAGTTACAGAAACCAGAAAAATAGTTCCAGTGTGAGCCAGACAGTTCATTCTGGTGTCTCTCCCATATGAGAGCTTCTGTGACACTTTTGTTGGTACGCAGTCATGTACTGGCAGACACTGTGCAGGGTTGTGAATGCTGGCTGTTGGCCTGTGCATTGTAGCTCTTTGAAATCTTCAAGTTTCCCAGTCTACCTCTCTACCTGTCTTCTGCATGACAATAAAACCCTTCTTTATGGAGCACCAGAAGTTATTACATTGGTTAATGTTATGTGTGTTTTTTGAGTTACTTTCTTCGTGGGGAATGAAGACATAAGAGTTAATGTATTTCTGACTCGTATAATGTCTCCCATTTCCTGAAAAAGACACAGATAATTTCCAGAGCTGATAATTGTACCAAAGACTTCAAACAGAACACTGACCAGTGATATTATGATCTACCTAGTGGTACTGTGCTGGTCAAAATTACGTTTTAAAGTGTGGTGTAATAAGGCTGATTTTTATCAAAACTATGTAAAAGAAATATCATCAGAGGCAAAATCTAACCTTAGAAGTGTATTTTATGTTCATATGTTAACATGGCCTTCCTATCACATGTAACTTCTACAAAACTTCGAAGTTCATACATGGGGATGCTTCTGAGTCCTGTAGTAACAAAAGGGCAGGATATAACTTCATTCACATGACCATTAGAAGGCTTGAAAATTACAACAGAGATCTCCTTAGCAGCGACTAGCTAAGACATAATTAACATTATCTTTTCCTGCATCACTTCCTTTTATTATTTGTGCTGGGCTGGTCATTAAGACAAATTACAGAAACTCCCTTTTCCCTCAGTCCACTTCAGAGAAGGAAGACCATCTTCCTCCAAAGGAGAGGAGATAAAATGAGAAGACAGAACATATGGGTTAAAAAAAACCTAAACTGCTTTAATGAAATATTAATTTAAAATATTATAATGTTAATAAGAAAAATAATTACATATGTAAATTTAAGCAAAACAAGTATCAGGCTCCAAATATGACAATCATGCCACCATCAGGCACAGAGAAACTCCCAGATTAGACTCAGCTGTGGATGGGAGCTGAATTTAGAAACTGAATTCAGGAATGCACAGATCTGGATCAAGGGCAGATGAACAGACTGACTCTGGCCATAGAAGAAAGAAGAATGATCCTTTGATTACTCAGCTTTTATACCGAGCATGATGTGGCAGGATGGAATATCTTGTCAGTTGGTTTTGGATCACCTCTCCTGTCCACTCCTCCCTGCAGGTAGGACCTCTTTACACTCTTCTGCTTCTCTTTCAGCCTAGCTTTAGCTATAATCTTGATTGGTATAGCCAGAAGTATAAGCAAGAACCTCTCTGCATACTAGTCCTTGGTATTAACTATAAATATCAAACCTTATCTGGTAGTAGCAGGCACAGCTTGGAAAACATGCTGTTACTTTCAGAGTGTTAGAAGAGGCTTAAAGAAAGAGTAAAATCACTGAAAAAAGAATTGGTTCTGTTTTACTTTAAACTAAAACACCACCTCTGCTGGATAATCCTTTGACCCCACTTACCTGACAGACCTTTAGAGTGATGGTGAAAAGCATGTCTCTCCTATAAACTCATACCTGGAAACTCCAAGGTCAGCTTGAGGCCGCACACCCACCTTCATAAAGGGCACTATAAACACACAGTAGGTGTGAAGGCTGTATTGGATACTTTATGCTAAAATATTTATGCACAGTCTTGCAAATTCAGTGAGTATTTTGTAGGAGAAAAATATGTGAATCCTCCATATTTCTGATTATTCTTATCCGTCAGAAAAATACCTGGTCTCAATGAATCAAGTATTTTATTAAACTTAGCATTAAAATTGGAGGTTGAAATTACACCTTCAGGAAACTTGTTATCTAAGAAAATGGTGCCAGCGAGATTGTAATTAAATTTTAATTTATAGAAAATGGTGTTCACATTTTTTTCTGTAAAAGGAAAAATTGTTAACAACTTTCATTACTGAGATACTGAATACTGATTATGGTTCCGTTTACTGAAAAATAAACAAGAGGTGGCATCCACACTGAATCACCTAATTCAATGGGGGATGGATCTTACACAGATCCACTTATTTCCTTTCCTCCTCCTCCCTCTCCCCCATTGCTGTTACTTAATAATTAGACTTAATTTATCCAAAATTGTTTCCATTACTTGTTCCACATTTTCACACACACAGAGCCTTGCAGAGAGAGTAATAGAAAAAAAAATAAAGAGTAGTAAAATAACATTGAAAAACACCCTCTGACGATGACAGTGATTCATCAAACCTCAACTAAAGATACACCATACAGAGTAACCTAATGTTTTCAGAAAGGAAAGCATGATAAAGCAGGATAAAACATAGTCTCAACAAATGTGACATTTGAAAACTGGGGAACATTAGTTAGGCATCTCTAAGACAATAGCTTTTTCTTGTTCATGATCCTTTTATTTCTTTTGAGATCAGCCAGTGGGATTCTGTTGACATTTTCTTCAAGAAGTAAGAAACTATTTGTTCATATGTTGTCTGGATTTTTTTCTCCCAAAGCCAGATGAAGAGAGATGGGTAAGTCAAGAAGGAACAGACACATACAGCTTATTGGGAGTTGAGGCACTGCTCTGTATATAGGAGGTCTGTTAAATTCTGAGCTTGAAATACTGCTGATTTTATTTCTTTTTTTCCTTTCTTTTTTCTTTTTTTCCACTGAAATATTCGTGAAGTTGGAAGCACTGAGTCTGCACAATTCAGAAACATAACTAGAAGAAATCTTGTGAATTATTTAAGACAGATGTAAGACTGACGTGTGACTAGAGAATTGGGAGTATCATAGAAACTGTCTACATTAGGAGATTTTTTTTTTTCAAGGTAGGTGAGAAAGAGGATATCAAAGACTTCTCTCATACAATTTCACACATCAGCAAGTTGTCAGGTGTAAGGAAGTAAGGATAACCTTGCAGAAAAAGAAAAATTTCACATACAAATGTTTCATTTGTAAAGTAAATCCAAAAAATCCACCAATGTTTCAGAGAATAGGAAAAAATTCTTGTAGGAAATGCAGAACCTCTGTCTAATGATAGAGTACTGAAAGTAGATGTCTTTGAAAAAACTTCATAGGATACACAAACTAAACCAAAGAAGAGGAAGAATGACATTAAATGAGTCTCAATTTCTACGGAGACAAATTTTATGTGAAGAAGCATATGTGGATCTAAGTTCCAGCATTAAAGAATATAAGTGTAAAAGAACTCTTTTGACCATCCAGACATCAGTGAAATGGAACAAACAACAGAGGATAGAGAAGTAACTTTAAGTGTCACAGTAGATCATGCACTAGACACTTCTGCTGACTTGATTTTAAGCACAAAACTAAAAACATCAATGAATAAATATAAAAGTGTAATAACATAATAAAGTATTTCATTCCAAATTCCTTCATATTTAATTTAGAGTATGAAGAAGGTGAACAGGAGCTTCAATGCAGAGAGCTTCAGTGAATCATCATAGTATAAAATTATTTTAGTTGCAAAGAAAAAAATTATCCAGCTGAAATCTGCTGGCTGGTGGAGAGTAACCACTTTTGCAGGAGGCAAGTACAGGAATATGATGTGTACCATAGGATTTACTCCTTGAGTGTATAGAGGGAGGAAAAAGTGTCAGTACACTTACTGAAGCATCTATAATGGACTGAAACATTTTTGGCTCATTTTTCAGCTGAAGAGAGCATTTAAAAGCAGAGATCAGAATGAGTGCAGCCTGTGTCTGGGAACTTAATTTTGCCTGCATAGACTGAGGGAGGAGAAAGGGAGGATGGCATGAGAATGGGCAAGAAGGAGCAACATAGTGTCTGCTGGAACAATATTAGTCAACAGCAGACTTTCTCAGCTGAGGAAGACCATTATACATTTTGAACTGCCTGTACTGTAAAATAGACCTCCTGGCTTGTTTAGCTAATGCACATTGGTTATTAATATCACTAGCACTGTGGAGACAATGGAAATTATTACATGGTTGTAGAATCAGTTATTAAAAGGTAAAATCAAAGAGTATCAGTTCTGAGTAATATAAATCCATTTGCAATATCAGCATTTGAAGCAATTGGTTTGTGAAAGTTTGTCACATAAATATAAAAATACTGCCAGACATATTATAGAAAAGAAGCATCTATCAAATGACTACCAGAAGAATGTCCCCAGAGCTAACAATTTCTTGAGTCAGGCCTTCTGCCCTATCATGAATGCTCTAGTACTTGCTGCAAATAGTAATCAAGCAAAATCTACAGAAGAATTACCTTTTTCAAACAAAAATCTTTCCCATGAAGGAAAATCAAATCCTTGCTGTTCTTCGAAACCTATCCTCTACTGGATGTAATGGTAAGGCTAACATCCTTTGCAGGTGATTATAGTGTTGCAGCTGATGATAGTGTTACAGCTAATTTCAGAAGACAAATTTCATGTAGGTAGTATTTGAGCGAAAGTTGTTTTCACTTAAAGCCATACAGATAAATTTTACACCACTATCTATTTGGATAGGTATTTTAGACTTGTCTAATGAAGACTTGTATCTGATCTTATTTGATCTTTCTTAAAAGAAAACATGAGAAATCTGTGTTAAACTATTGTTGATTATTCCAGAAAATTTTGACTAATGTATTGACAATCTTTAGCCCTTGAATAAAAAGGTGTTCTGCTTTTGAGTGTATTCATAGACTTGAATTTCCTTCACCAAAACACAGCGCAATAAAATCTCTTCTATATATTGGCTGCCCTGAGATATCAATAAAATAAAATCCATCCATCAACATACCTCCCTGACTCTTACTCATTTCTACTTCTAGTTGCTTTCAACTTCCTTGTTGAGGATAATATGACCTGACGTGCACATGTGAGGGGAAATGTATCACAGCAACTAATTTACACAAGATTAGCCTGGATTGCTCAAACATCCACAGTAATATCTGAAATGCTAAAATGTCCAGAGTGATCAGGTAAATAAGGCTCAGCATGACTTTTGAGCAAAATCTGAGCAGTATCTTTTATAGCAGAGCAAGTGCCCTTCTTGCTAATTTTTCTACCAAGTTTGACTTTTGCTGCCCTACCTGTCCATTTCGGGCTGAATGCATTGACTTTTGGTGAACTTCTGAAGAAAAAGGTCACAAATTGCTTCTGTGCTTGGTAACCTCTTTGCTTCACCTTGTCCATCTAATTCCTTTGCAGCCATCATCCCCTAACCTCTGTCAGCACAAAATTACACACTTATCCTTACCTGCAGTTCTTGGCTGTCTTTGGTAGAGATGGTGTAGCTGTTCGTCTGGTCTCAGCAAGTCCCTTTCACTTAAAGCAGAGAGCCCTCAGGTTTCCCAAAATGGAGAGAGGGATACCCTGCAGCAACTATTCATCAAGTGCTAGCTGTTTGAGGGAATCTCCTAAATAATCCCCTAAGTAGTTCCACACAAGCATATGATCTCCTCTTTTGCACTAATCACTAGGCAGTTTTGATCATTATTGTCTTTTATTGCTTTCTGAGCACTGAAATACGAAATATGTTTGATTTTTAACTGTTTCATGTCTCCAAAACAGAACACAAATCAGGACTAAGTCCTTATTTCCAGTTTTTGTACCCACACAGATCCTCAGATATTCTAGAATAAATGTTTTCCCACTTCCTATAAAACTCTTCTAGATACTTTAAACAAAGATTAAGGGAAATTAGGCAGAAGAAACAATTGAATGCTAATTTTCAGGCAAATTATTGCCATTAAAGAAATCAATCATTGTCATCTCTCTCTACTGATTTACTCATTTAACAACTTACACTGCTGAAATCCATTTGCAGCTAATAATTTGAAGTACACTTAGAGACTGCTCAGGCAATGTGCAGGTGTAGACAGATGGAAAAACATGTCAGCATTTCCAAAACAAGGATTTTTAATCCTGAAAATATGGTGCATATTCCTGACATGTAAATGCATTGATTTCAGGCACTGAATCCTTCCCTTCATTGATTATTTTAAAAAATTGATAGATTTGTATACTCAAGTATTTTGTTTAGGTTTAATAAACTAGATTTTTACGTACAGGGAGACATGTATTTTATAAATACTTATATATGCATTTGTATTTATATTATTATATATAAGATTTTCATTTCCTGTGGACCTCCAAAACAGGTACCAGTATGTTCAAGTTGATTTTACTTAATAAAAATGTCAGAAATTAGCTGAGATCTGTGCCAATGCACAGAATATGAGTCAGATTTCTCTGAGCTGCTGATAGTCCACGGCTAAATGCAACAAAAACTATATCACTAAAGCCGTTTGACTCTGTGGCCTAAGGACAATACTTGATTTGGATGATAGCACCGATAACCATGAACTGATGCTATTACCAGTACCTTACTGACAGTGAATTTTTTAAATGCTCCCAAACAAAATGCTACTTGAAATGAAAAAATGTTTATCACTTTTGCCTTAATCTTCACCTTTAGGATGGTTAGGCACTGGAACATGTTGCCCAGAGAGGTGATGGAGACCCCATCACAAGAGGCACTCAAGGTCAGACTGAATGAGTCTCTGAGGAAGCTGATCTAGTGCAGGGTGTCCTTGCCCACTGCATACAGTTTGAACTAGATGACCTTTGAAGGTCTCTTTCAATTCACACATTCTATGATTCTCTCTTTAGGGACCACATTACTAGAGTTCCTTGAAAGGGTAGGAATTTATCCTCAAATGTTGAGAAAATGAGCACCTATGAATAGCAGATAAGCGCAGTTGCACTGCCGTATCTTGATCTGTGCTTTATGATTCCCATTCAATTTTTTCCATTTTAAAACCTTTCTACATACTGGAAATGACATTATGTAATGCTGAGCTCAATCTAGCAAAAGCTGGATGATCTACCAGAAAAATACAGCATAGCACTTTGTTCATTCTTTATGCTAATTGAAGATGACACTGTTCCATTTCTCTTTTAATGCCTCTGGACTATGAAATATCTCAAAAGAAGTATTATAACCCCATCATCTTCTTTATAGACCCTCAAAAATTTCTCAGACTGAGAGGTGAAATCTCTGGCCTTTTAGATGACTACATAAGATTTTCATTATATATTATACATCCAAGAGACACAAAAAATACTTCATTAATAAAATTAATAAAAATGAGCCAATAACAAAATGAGACAAAATTACCTGAAAGAACATGTCTTGATACTAGTTTTTGCTGTCATTGCTTTTCAAAGTACAAAAGGTGTTTTACGAATCATCACACATTGAAAGTACTGATAAACAGCATACTTATGTGTACAAGACATGACTTATATTATCAAGTGCAGTATACTATTTTTAACTCAACAAGAGAGTATTGTATGGGTGCCAGGTATGCCTTCCATATGTTGTTTTTACAGAGATTGTTGAGCTGAATTCAAGTTACAAAAGGCCACATTTTCAAATGTATTTAGGTGTTAAATAACAAGCATGGATCCAAAGAAGGATTTTCTCAGAGGTGCCAGTTGATTCAATGTCTATTTCTCACTGATATTGGAGTCAGAGGGCTAGTCTTCTTGATACCACTTTGATTATTTTTCCTAAGTTCAATGACTTAGCAAGCGGTATTAAGATTAATGACTTTCACATTTAAGGAATTACAAAAGTTTTTAGAAGTTGCAAGCAAACCCAAACTATTTTGCATACATTTCTCCTTAAATTGATAAAATTCTGTACATCAAAACCTCAGCTTTTCAGTTTCATTTCTACTGTTTCAGAACATTTTTTTATTCTACTTCTGAATATATTAAAAGATAAATTAACAAGTAAGAAACTGATTTCTTAGGCACAAAATCAAACCCTTGTCTAGATGCATATGCAGAACTGGTGACCATTCTGTGTGATATGCCATTTACATAATTGGGATGAACGTTAGCAATGTTTTTAGCTAAGGAGATTTCTCAGACTTCATTTTGCTCATCAGCAGTCAGTCAACTAAGGCTGTCATAGGGGTATAGTGACTGTAATTCGAGAACGTTGTTTTTGTAGCTAAACTGTTACCTCGATGTCAGTTAGCTAGTTCTCCACTAGCATTTACTCTATGCTGCAATCAGCACCTCTGAATCAATATATCCCTTACCCTGCAGCTGTAAGTGTAGATTATTTTTCTGCCACCTTTTCAGGTTGTATCATGCTTGATGTTATAAGGTTCTGAGTTCAGTCAGCTGAGGTTTGTCAGCATTTTCACATCAAGCTACTAAAGAAAAGGTAAATGGCAATTTATTGAAAGAGTGGAAAGACACTTATGAAAAAAGATTACTTTTTGAACTAGCTGAAAACATGTTCAAAATGGGTTAAAAAGCACGTTTTCACCTCTTCTCTAATAAAAAAAGCCTCCTGTACAATTTCTTCTTAAGAAAAAAAGCCCAGGCTGAAGAGGAAAAATGAAGATCAGCATTGTATGCAATGGAGCATAGGAGAAGTAAATTAGGAAAAGCCAAGACTGAGTGAAGAAGAAGAAAAACCTAAAATTCATGAAAAAAGAGTCAGAAAAGAAGGAAAGTTGTTCAAAAGATTATTTATCCTAATCTCAGTCCCAGTTAGGTGTCCTCCCTAACAAATCACTGCTTCCCAGATCCAAGCATATGTGGTCTGTGTGGTTTTCTTCTTAAGACAGTAAATATTGTGGGAACAGGTTTATTAAACATATGTCTTACTCTTTGCCAATGCAGGTTGTTAGTCTTTTCCCAGCTTTCCAGAGGTCAAGCACTTGGCACCAATCCTGACAACATGATGATTCTAAACTGCATTTCCTGCTGCTGTAGTAGAAGGATACACAGAGGTGGGCTAGCTTCCTGAAAGCTAGCTTATGTACATTCACACTATGTTGGAGTCACCTCAGTTTAGAAAACAGTCACTCAAAGTATTCAGCAATGTACTGCTTTTATGCTCTGAACATCCAATTTGAAACCCTGTAGCTCAATTTCCTAAAAGCTAGATACTCACCATACAGCCAAACTCAAATGCACAGGACAGATACCATAGAATCATAGAGTGGTTTGAGTTGGAAGGGGCCATAAAGATCAACTACTTCCAATCCCCTGCCATGGGCAGGGAGACCTCCCACTAGATCAGGTTGTTGAATGCCTCATCAAGCCTGGTCTTAAACACCTCCAGAGCGGAGGGCATCCACAACCTCTCTGGGCAACCTGTTCCAATGTCTCACTACCCTCACAGTAAAGAACTTCTTTCTTATCTCCAGCCTAAATCTATCCTCTTCCAATTTGCATCTATTACTAATTATATAATGTATAGTGTGAAGGCTTTTGAAAAAACCCTAACTTAATCCTCCAAAGCACACACATCCACTAACAGCACAGAGCTGGCCCCATGTAGTCCACAGTTTTATTAAGAATAGGATTTGCCTAGCATAATGAATATTCTTCAAAGATAAAGGAAGTGATTTTGAACCATATAATCTTTTTCATGGAGTGTAATCCTGAAGAAAGAGCAGATTTTTATACAATTCAAAAAACATAACTCAAATTCAATCTTGAAAAAGAAAAATTAAAAAGTGGGTGAAGGTATTCAATTATTACTCAAAAGATGAATGCTCAACAGCCTGCTCTATGTGCAAACTACAGAGAAAATGTAGGAGAAATATGATGACGGAACTGAAGACTGAATCTGAATACCAAGACTTTGAAGTGACTTCGACTTCTGAGTGCTGATCCACTGAAAACCTCAAGACAACTGGATAATCGATTTGAGTAAGATTTGCAACCCATTTTATAAAAGTTTAAGGGAAATAAGGACAAAGAAAAGATTAGTGTCTGAAGACTCACAAGAGCTGCAAGGAAAGACATTAAAAATAAAAAAGGCACCAGGAGCAAGGGTGTGCTACAGGGTCTTGAAGGCTAGAAACAAACTTCCAAAAGATTATAAATTAATTTGTGCACGGCTACTCTAAAGACATTAGACATGATGGAAAAAATAGGCTAGCTTGAGTAGGAGAATTTTGTCTGAATTACCAAGACAAAATAGTTCTTTAAGTCATACTGGAGGAAAGTACAATAATTTACTTCTTGGAAAATTATTACTCTTTCTGTTTCAGGAAGGAGTGGTATGGGTTAATTTTTTTAGGGAAACATCTAAGGGAGAAATGGGCACCGACACTGAAATCAGTTCATGCTCTTCCTTCGTTAACAAAAAGAGCTGCAGCATATTCTGGGAACTTTCTGATGACATTGCACAGATGTGGAAACAGAAAATATACTGAAAAAATACATCAGGAAGATTTTATGTAAGCTGCCTTGCAAAACTTCAGATGCTTCAGGTTTGGAGAATGCAATGATTTTTTTAAAATCTCTCTATAATCCCCAGTATAACACTGCATTTTATCTAGTTTACAATTAAACCAATAAAGTTCTCATGTATTAAACATGAAATTTAATTTTTGGTTTTACTGAAAATTAAATAAAAGCATATCATAATTGCTTCAAAACTTGGATTTAAGTAAAAAAAGAAGCAGAACTGTACATGGCAGTGTTACATAGTTTGCATTTTAATGCTAGCAATGCTTCTATTAATAATGCTGTCAAAGCATTTCTTTTTCAACACTTGGCCAAGGAAGACCAGAAAAGCAATCTATCTTTAAAGCCATTTCCAGCTGTACCTATAATTGAGACAAGATTACATTATGGTGGATGTGAGATAACTAAGACTGTGGTATTAATTCATTATTTTCCTCTACAGCAATGAAGGAAATTCCTTGTTTTTTGTAGCATCAATACACTCCAATAGTGAACCTACACTCAAATTATTTTAGAGATTGTTGCCATGGCAGATATCTACAGATGCTCAGATACAAAATGTATTTTTGTTTGTAATAACTAAAAAACACTATTTAGATGGGAATGTGTAAAGGCTTTGATTTATGGCTTGGAAGCTATAAGATATCTAATTTCTCTATGGCACATGCATTCACCAAATTTTTCCGCTTTTTGATGCAATCACAGAATTTTCTTCTCCAATATTTTCCTCACATTTTCATATTTCCATCACAAAAAAAGATTTCAGGTATTATTCTAAATCAAAGCAAGACCTATGCATGTAACAAAACAGAGAATAGATGTCAACATCTGTTCTATTTAGGCTTGAGTCACACAAAGGTAAGTATTTTTTTACCCATTTAAACCCAGTAGTAAATCATTATTATTTTCTCTTGTATTGCTGCCCTAGAACTGAACTTAAGTGATTTGGTCTCTCAGGAAAAATTACACAAATCCCCAGAAAGATGCTTTGTCATTGGTAATCACTGTAAACCACTCAAAAGACTATGGGGGATAACCTCCACAAAAATTCAGTTTGACTGGAAAGCTCCTGGTGCCAGAATGCAATTGCCCCATCCAGAAAGTCTTTCAGTTCCTAATTCCAAGTCTTGTAACATCTGTTTGCATGTAGTTTAGCCCTTCTACACCTCATAGGGTTCATGAAAGACAAGAATCACATTTCTATTAAGATTACTTTGGTTTAAGAGGTGCTGAAGGAAAATTAGACTAATCTAGACCAAGGCTGCTGAGAGGAATACAGCCACAAAGGAGAAATTACAAAGTATTAGGTAGTCATTATTTAGGTTACTGGCCTCTTACTAATCAATACTTATTTATAAAGTGTTTTATGATGTGGTTCTCCACTATTCATTGTATTGTTAGTAAAGTAAGATATTATAGAATCATAGAATAGTTTGAGTTGGAAGGGACGTTAAAGATCATCTAGTTCCACCCCCCCTGCCATAGGCAGGGACACCTCCCACAAGGCTGCTCAGTGCCTTGTCCAGCCTGACCTTAAACACCTCCAGAGAGGGGGCATCCACAACCTCTCTGGGCAACAGTAAAGAATTTCTTTCTTATGTCTAACCTGAATCTACCCCTTCCAGTATACATCCATTATTTCTAGTCCTCCCATCACATATCTGATTAAAAAGTCCTACCCCTGCCTTTCTGTAGCCCCCCTTCAGCTATTGAGAAGCTACTATGAG
>VZTY01023294.1:397968-428321 GCA_013400935.1 Turnix velox | reverse complement strand
GTACTCTAGCCTTCTGATCATCTTCATGGCCCTTCTTTGGTCAGAGGGAGACAGAATTTTGCAAAAAAATGGAGAATACTTCATGCTCTTGCTGTTCACAAGGAGAAAGTTCACAGCCAGCACTGGCAAAATACTTGCTTCCCAGTTATTATTTTATAACAACTTAGTGGTTAGTCTTGAATACTACTTGAATACGTCAGGTGTTTGCCGTGCAGTGCTTGCCCAGACTGTCAGCCCAACTGGTTCCCCATGCTCACACTTTTGTTTGCTTCTACTGCTAGCATGTCCTCACTTCTGCTCCAGAAGGGTAAGGTCCTCACTTCCTCTCACATACAAAGATGATCAGAGGGCTGAAACACTTCTTCTGTGAAGGTAGGCTGAAAGTTGGTTTTGTTCAGCCTGGAGAAGAGAAGGCTTCGGGTAGATCTTATAATGGCCTCATGAAAGGTGGTGAGGGACTCTTCATCAAGGAGCATTGTGATAGGAGGGCTGAAAGAGGGTAGTTTTAGATTGGATATTAGGAAGAAATTGTTTCCTGTGAGGGTGTTGAGACGCTGGAACAGGTTGCCCAGAGAAGCTGTGTATGCCTCATCCCTGGAAATGTTCAAGGCCAGGCTGGATGAGGCTTTGAGCAACCTGGTCTACTAGGACATGTCTCTGCCCATAGCAAGGGAGTTGGAACCAGGTGGTCTTCAAGGGCCCTTTCAACTCTAACCATTCTGTGATTTTACAATGAGGAAATGTGGAGAATATGTCTGCCATAAGGGAGTAGTAAAGACGAGGTCTGTGAAACATTAGTAGCAGTGGCAATCACACTAAGCCCTTGATATGGGAATACAGTGAAGGACTCCAGTACCTAGGCCATCACGATTCATATACATCAGTTAACAAGAGAAGCAGAGGCAGAGTCTTGTGCAGACGACAGGTCCCGTTTTTCTTCTTTCTTTAGTGCAGTGGTTGTCCTCAATCCACTGAAAAGAGTCCTATTTCACCTCAGTGCTTCAATCATCTTGGCTATTATTGATCTTGTGGGAAAAATAAATCCATTGGCAATTTCATGAAAGTATTAATTTACTTTCTATTCGCTTAAGGGGATGTTTTTTATGCCTGAGAGTAATTTATCTTATTTTGTCTTGAAAGCATTTTTTACAAGAAGATATTTCAGGGCAAATATCCTGAGAGGATATATCCTGCAGGGGATATTTGTAGTCTTTTGATGCAACAATAAGTCAGAAAAAAAACTTGTGCCAGCCACTGGAACTTAAAAAAGCAGTGCTGCTTAGGAAGACACTCATGCATGACAAGACAGTCCTTCTGGCAATGTATAATGAGAAGATTTAGATTTTTTTTTTCTTCAGCTCTATTGCTCCCAAAAAATTCTAACATAACAGTAATGGATGTAACTACAAAGTGTTCAACTACTATGACCACTAAAGTCCTATTTCTGTAATCATGTATGTCTAAGCACTAGAATGGCAAAGATCTTGGTTGACTCTGCTGATTTTTGAGCATGTAGGCACTGCCCTTCCCAAACAGTGGGAAAACAAGGAATCTTTCTACAGGACCAACTTTATGGTCCCAGATGCTGTTCACTGAAACAATCCATCTTGTAGTCTGCTCTTTTTCTTTTAAGTATTATTTATACATATATAAATAAGTGAAACATTGCAGATCAATGATTGCACTAGTTGCTCCCCACATTTTTGAACCTGCAGTTCTGATAAATATTCTCAAGGACAACCTGGGCACTACAATCTGATTGACCTAGCTGGTGGAGCTCCAAGAGATTTGATGTGTAAGAGAACCTGACTAGTCACCTTCACAATCTGCTTAGTTTACAGCATTCCAGATTTTTTTGCCCTCTAAGCTTGTAGGAAAACAAAGCTTGATACATTTGGTCTTGCAGTCCCTCACCTTTCTTCCCATCCTCTACAATTAATGCTCATTTTGTGAGAGGTGAGCCAGTAGAAGAAGAAGTTTTCAGGCTTGTAATATGGTCATATGGGTATTTGGTGATTGGTATTTCTATTTGGGTTCACCATGAGCAATTTCTTGTCTTTTTTAAAAGTATATCAGGGGGGTGTGCAGGGAGGAGCATGTGTACGTAAGTGATATTTCAAATGTCCACCTGCTTCACAAAAAAGAAATCCTTTTCAAGAAAAAAGCAGGAGCAGCCATATTGAATCACTTCAAAAGTCACCTGACCCAGTCTCACAAGGAAGGTAAACACTGGATGGTGAGAAATTCTGTAGTCAGAGAGCCTTATCATTACCTGGAACCAGAGGCATCCTGTGGACACTCAATTTAGAGCAGTTGATGTATTGATGGATTTCAGTTTCTCTGAGAAAAATGTTACTGCTTTTCCATTAACATCTTGAATGTTCCTGAGTTTTATTTAGTTTACACATTGCCCTGGGGTAAAAAAAGTTATACTGAAATTATTTCTGCCAGAAGCTTGGATCAAGGGAAAAGTACTTGGGCTTGACATGGTACAAGGTTTAGCTTTTACTGAATTGCCAGAATCATTTATAGGCACTTAAGAAGTAAACAGAAATGGATTGGAAAAGATGACAGAATTAAGCACACAATTGCTTAAGGAAAAATATCTTTAAGTTACATCTTTAAGTTACCCTAGTTCTTAACTCAGCCCTTAATAGCATTTTACTTCAGCAATCTTAAATAATCCTTAAGATTTAAATGATATCCTTTACTCTTCATGTTGTTTTCTTGCCTACAGGCTATAACCATGAATCACCCTGTAAGCATGTCCTCATTATCAGCAGGATACTTTTGGCTACTCTGCAAAATCATATGGAGCATGACACAGAATATTCACTGAGAAAATTCACTGAGACTGGATATACTCGTACACACAGTGGAGTAATGGAATTGGGTTTCCAAACAGAATATCTGGTCAGATCTAATGTAAGGCACTGAGCAGCCTGATCTAGTGGGAGGTGTCCCTGCCTATGGCAGGGGGGTTGGAACTCGATGATCTTTAAGGTCCCTTCCAACCCAAACTATTCTATGATTCTATGATTCTATTAATGGAAAGAAATGCATTTTACATAATCGGCAATTCTCTCTTGAGTCACATTTCTTTGTGTAACAGAGGTAGCACTATGTAGCTTGTTGATCTCATCCAGCTTTAGAGTTAATGTCCTCAGGTGTTCTGTTGGGGAATAGCGAAACCTCAGGATGCAGCTCAAATCAGACTTTAGGTATGTGCCCTCTAACTTGGCAGTCAAAGTTAATTATCTGCTATTATTGCAAAGTCTTTGTTTATGTTTTCCATTTCTATTGACATATTACCACTCAGAACTTCAGAAACGGGTTTTTTTTTTACTAGATTTGATTAAAATATGAGGGCTGAGAGTTGAGGCATGTTTTTAAGTAGAGAGATGCTTCATAGCTAGAAAAGATGTAGGATGCTCCTTCTATTTACTTCACAGAGACTACTTGCAAGCAAAGAGAAGGAGACCATTTCCAAACAAGTGGAAAATCTCAAACCATCTTAAGACTCAAACCGAGTTGAGAAGCCAAGTGGAATTTGCTACTTCCTCTTAAATAGAAGCACAATCTCTCCTTTACTTGCACAATACACAAATGTATTCCCTTACTACTGTATAGAAAAAGATGGTGTTCCACCATTCTAATCGAATTTCTTAATAATATTTCATTCTCTAACATCTACAATTAAACTTAGATTTTTAAAGTAAAGGCATCTTGCTTTCTAGATGACCTCCTGAGGGCCCTTCCAGCCTGAATTATTCAACAATTTTATGATCTTTTTATCCAAGGTGATGACTACTTTCTTTCCTGAAAAGAGTACTTGAGAAATACAAACATAGCCTAGCAAGGACTATTTGCATTCCCTTCACAGTGTTCTCTTGAAAGGAGATAAACTCTTTCCCAGCTAAAACCAGGATAAGAGAGAAAAATCTCAGATTTTTGCTTCATAGAAAGCAGATGGCAATGATTTATGTCAAAAAATAGAATGGCTGAGAGGTTTAAGAACAGTTGACTAGAAACCAGATACCCATTCATGAAGGTATATACTAGAGTTACAAATATTTTCTTGTTTGTGAATACTGGAGCATGCAATAAAACTGTTAGGTCAGATAAAAATGTCAAAGTATGCAGATATTACTCAAATATTTTTTTTAAGGAAAATCTTCCCTATTTGTCATCTCTGCAAAAGGGAGGACCCAAAGAGAAAACCACATTGACTTAAAATTTCAAATTTAACAAAAATTTCTACCAGAAAAATATTCTAGAAAGGAGACATATTGGGGATTTGATTTGTTTTGTTCTTCTAATTAGTTGGTTTAGTGATAAAAGCAAATAACCTCTGATTTCCAAAAGTGTAATTTCTACTTCTCTGAGTAAAATCTAGAGAATGCCAAGAGGGCTGCTAAGGAATAAAAAAGTAAATTAGAACCTGGAAGTTTAGGTCTCCTCCTAAATCTGTCCGAGCAGACAAATGCTTAGACAATTTGGAAACTCAGTTTCTACTCCTTTCTGTCATTATGGGAATTTTAATTCCCACTTCCAGGCACACTGTTCCCGGTGACTAGTAACAGTATCTGAAAGTAGTTCACCCTTAGATACTTCTGTTAGACCTTTTTCACTGAGGTTAAAATATTTAGTAAGTTCATCCACATATGAATTCATACAGTGCTATTCACCTCCCAGGATCATTTCCTTGTAGAGCAGCTGAACTATTTCAGAATCCCAGCAGCATTTGATACTTGAAGTTCTGCAGACTTCAGCCATCTCTGTCCATAAAACTGGAGCTATGGCTTTGCATGGATAGAAAGTGAGCATGAGAGTTTCTTAGTTCTGGCTCTGTACTGGGCTGACAATCAAGTGAGGTGTTCTGAGTCATGTACCTGAGTGGCTGGGATCCAGAAAGACTATCAGCATTCTTTACTCTGGCAAACATGCCACAGAAGAATGAATTCTTTCAGAATCAGTGTGTCGGTTCCATGCACCAGCATGATGCAGACATAAGTATTTCTCAAAAAAAGAGACAGCTTATACTTAGCCAAATTTGTTAGCTTTGGCTTAGCCATAGCCATGCTGATGTTATATGAGCTCGTGGAGACAACCTGATCCTAAGCAGAGTTTCTTCTAGAAATTCCCCCAGGACATAATCTGGACTTTCCTGGGTGACTGTAACTAAAAAGACACTTCATCCCTTCCCTGGAAGCAGTGCCTGATTCTCTACAAATAAATAGGGAAAAAATACTTTCTACAACTATATTCAAGGTAACCTGGTTCTAATATGGCTGCTATGAGTTTACACAAAGTATTCTTACCCTAGTAGAAATTTTGCAGTATATTTGGAATTAACACATAGTTGCAAGGCTACTGGAAATATTGTTTCAGAATACAAAATACTTTCAAAATTAATAATTAAAACTAATTAAATATTACTTTCCTACTTTCAATGTAAGCAAACATTGATAGCCTTAGATCAGAAATGTTAATGAACTGTGTTGATCATATTTCTGTGTTCAGTTGACTTATAAAAATTAATATAAAAGCCCATTAGTTGCCTTTCTCATGAGGTATTGTTAGGACCTATCTTGTGGTGTCTTCAGAGAATGTGCATACAAATATGCAGTGTAGCTAATGCTGTAAACATACAAGATTATGCTATGTGTCTAATTACTGGTAAATATTTTTTTTTCCTAAGATCTAGAGGTGGTTTTCTTAGGTATTTAAGTTCCCTAAAGTACAAACAGTTGACAATTTTGTTTGAATCTCTGCAGGTATAAAATTGATAACTGATGCAGCATGGTGTTCCAGTAAAATGCTTCATTTGTTTGAAGAAATGTGCATTAGCAGTTTAGAGGGCAGCTGAATGGCAGAGTGGTTCATAAAATATTAAAAATCATAAACCATAGTGAGATACCAGATGAGACTTATGTCTATGGTGATTAGAAACTAATTAAGGGGGATGGGGAGTGTGATGGGTGGGGAGATACACTGTATCCTCCTCTTCTATGCAATCCTTGGTACAGGTTTATCTCTTTTTATAATGGAAAGACTTTTTCTTTCTCACTGAAGCTTATTAAAAACTTAGATGATGCAGCGGCAATTCAATTCCTGAACCAGTGCTGAAGGCAGACAGGTAAACCGTAATTACTTTGGTGTCAAATTTAGATGCATATGTATTTCAATCCAGCTTTAGGATATTACTTGTGATGTCTGTATTATTTCTTTTTCAACACACTCCATCCCAATAGTGTACTTTCCAAGGTTAGAGGTAAAGGTACTCCACCACTAACTGGTGGTTACCAACAATCTATATATGGGTAAAGCAGGACTTTAAAGACAAGGGACAGATGGAGGAAGGACATATGGATAGTAAAGGCTACATGCCATTCAGTGAGAAAATAGAAGGGGAAAAGTCAAGACAAATGTAAAACAGTAAAATAAAATTGAATTTTTTGATTTAAAGTCACTTAGATAAAACACAGTAGTGGAAGAACTACTGGATCAGTTCTAATGTCTAACTCCGTGGACTAGCTGAGAACTTGCTGTTGATGAAATAATTCTGTTTAAATAAAAGACTAAAGGATAATGAATAGAACTTTTTGATTTCCAAAGGGGGTTGAGGAGGAATGAGGAAAGAGGTTGGATTTCATCCCTTATAATCAAAATTCCTTCAGAATTATTTAACAGAGAACCTACCAGCAGTGGGACAAAAGCATGTTTGGTAACTTCCTGTGTTTAAGGATCAGAAAGCAAAAGCTATATAGGGCAGGATAGTAAAACAAAAAAAGATATCCCTGTCCAGAAAGGTAACAGGAAATTAAGGTTTGCCACTGCAGAATTGGGGTTATATTTAAAGCAGAACTAGAGGTTGAGTGAAAATGAAATTAGAATGTATCTCAGATTCTCCATTGTTATTAAAAATGTCACAGGAAATAAAAATTAATATTGCACCTAGGAAAAGAAAGAATGTGCATACAGAAACAGAAAAGAGGTAGAAAGATGTTTGAAGACTATAACATTCTTGAGTGAGGGAAGGAACTAGATAATCTCCATTTCAGAAATCTGTGACAACTGGTGCATGAAATTGCAGACTTGGGAACATCTATACTTCAAAAAGACAGTGAAGTGATCTTGGCTCTTTCAGGCTCATTATTTTGACATCTATAATATACAATTCTGTGCAGGGGCAAATGCCACCCTGACCTGAACAAGCATCTGTGGAACCATGATACATGTGACATAGAGAAGCATTCTCCATACCAATCAGTGCTAATGAAGTGAGGAAATGAAAGAAATAGAAGGGAAGGAAATGAAAAGATATATTAGCTGCCTAGGTGAAATATCGTTATTTGGATAACTGTTCAGATTTTTTTTTTAAGAGGAAATATAGTGAATCTCAACTGTAATGCCAATGTAAACTTTAGAAAATCTCACATTTGGAAACTTGTTAATTAAGAGGGAAAAGAGGAGAATCACTAAAGAATTACGACATAAGAAAGGGACTGACTAGAAGGTCAACACTAAAGAATAGTGGAAGAAAAAACACTAGGCTGAAATTAAGTCTAGGGAAGAACTGCTCTTCAGTTAAGCAAATCTTTGTTGATATTTTTATTAATTATAATGGCATAGGAATCAGGAAAATATCAAAGAAGCCTGGTGGAACAGTTTGGTACAGTATTAGGATACATTTATTATCATTTATAGATATTTAGGCTTTCAGATACCTGGAAGCAAATATATTAATAGCTGAATATAACCCACACTATTAGTAGAGAAAGCTGTGGTAAGAAATTATCTTTCTTGTGGACATCCAAATAAATCTGAAAGCTGTGGAAGACAGTGTTAAGAAATTCTTCTGGAGAACTTCAGTGTAGAGTTCAGGTCATGTTTTCACACAATAATACCTCAAATTACTTTGCATTATATCCTTTGCAAGTCCTGACTTTCAGTGACAGTAAGCTAAATCCTAAAATCCTTTCTGTGCTGCCATTCAGTCTTTTCTCAGGTAAAATCCTACAGTCTTTATTTAATCTTCTTTATGGCCAAATCTGAAACTCTGTAGGCCAAAACTGTGTATTTTACAAAAACATAATAGTGCTTCAGAAGCAGTGGTACTTCAAACTGTTGGTCTTTTATGTTTGGCATCTTGATCAATGTTGTGATTTGGGCCAGATTGGCCAATGACACTGGCACATGTTCTCCCCCAACTCTCACTCCAAGAAGAGGAGTAAAGTTCCTTGTCATGAATCTGGTAATGTCTTCCAGGACTGTAAAATCCCAGGCATAGAGATTCTGTGTACTCAGGCAGATCAGTGCTACCAGCTGTGCCTGAAGTCTCCTCTGTGAGGTAGGAGATTAGGAACAGTCACAGTCCTCTATGTGCAGCCAGCCCTTCTGTTCACACATGAAGTAGCCCATTCCAAATCCTCTTAGAGGTAAAAACAATTCTATCAGCATTTTAGGTTACAGCTAGTGTTTACAATATGATTAGGTGTAAGTAGGAAGCAAATCAAGTAATAAACATTTTTCTTTTCTTACACAGTACTTGAGCATGCAGCTTGTAACCTAGTCTTTCCAGATGTTATCTACAATAGCCAGCTTACAAACCCTTGAGAACTGTGGTTTGTAATGCAAATGTTGACAGCTTCTTATCTAGAGGAGAACACCAGTGCATTTGGTGTACATATACTGTCATTTTCAGTACTACTGTGCTGTCTCTGTGAGTTGTGAATGATTTTTCATCTATTGGTTTTAAAATCTGTTGAACAAATGGAGTCGTCAAAGGTGAAGTTACAAATCGATGGAACGGTCTCATTCTCTTCCTTAATTACACTATCTTTCTTGCTAGTGTCCAAATGCTGAGAAAGATTATTGAAAATCATCATGTTATCTTGCAGCAAATCATTATTATAGCTGTCACTTAGAAGGAAATGCTACCGTTATGCTTGCAAAAATACATTTAATAATCACAACCTATTTTCTGAAAATGATAACTTCCTGATAGTTTTCCTTCTGGGCTGAAAATTTCCATATTGCTTCCTGGCCAACAATGATTTTTTCAAAGGAATTAAAATTATGTGCTTTTAGTAATTGTGGAGTTTTCTGAGCATGAGGAAATGGCCTGTCTCTCTAAATTTATATAAAGAAAGTAATCCATAACTTAAGCAGTAAAAGCAGAGTACCCCAAAAATGACAGAGCTTTGAAACCTGAAACATGAAATGTAAATTTTTCTTCTTAAGAATGATTTTATGTTAACAAAATCAACATTACATTAAGATATCATATATTAAAAAAAAAAAAAATATAAATATATTGGGAAATCTGTCAAGGCTTAATGCTGAGATGTTACCTTTAACTGCCTGATTGAATTTAATCTGTTTCATTATTTTCATTAATCTAATATATCTGGTAATGGAAGGATTCTTGTGACAGGAAAGAAATACAGTCTTTTAGGGAAGCAGCATCTATTGCTGTACTTACTCATCCTTCTTTCACTCTTATTTACACATTGATATGCGCAATATGTCTGTAAAAACTGAGTAAATGGAATTTCTAGTGAAATATATGTACTCCAAGCCCTTTTGTTATTTAATCTTTCTGGGGAAGGGGTGGGCGCAGGAGCAGTGGGTTGGGAAGTGCCATAACATGTGCTACATGAATTTTTATGGAAAATTCTTGATTTGTACATACATTTCTAGGTTACTACAAGTCTTATTTGTACCAATTCATGATGATGATAACTGGGGCAAATTCGGATAATCTCTTGATCGTGTTTGTGATTTACATTATTGAGCTTTGTCAATGAATTGCAAACTACACAGTACTGATTTACTGATTTATGGATACTTACTGTTTTTTAGTAGGGATACTTATCAATAGCATTAGCTAAGTCTTTCTTGCAGTACTGTATCACTCTGGATTTAATTTTTTTGTTTGTTAGTTGGAAAAAAAACCACAAACTATGGTAACCACCAAATTTGGCTTTTCAGTATTCTAAATGCAGGAATCAAAACTAAAATGCCAATAAACAAGAAACTTCTCCTCACTAAGGGAGTATTCTGACATTTTTTTCTTTCCTTTCTTTTGTTCATGCTTCATGGATGGATTTATGAAATGTCCTGAGGGTAATTCTCTTTGTACATCTGTTATTGCAGCCCAGAGTCTGTTTTCTAGCAAACTCAGAGCAAAATTATTAATACCTAATGATAACAATGTTGTATAGAAGCAAATGGTACATAGCATGACCTCCTGCAGTAATTGTTACATGACTGGTATGTATGAGAGTGCATGACTTGACACTAACACTTTTTTTCTTGTACCTGCAAGCATTGCCTCATCTGAGATGTCAGGCAAGGCCCTCAAAGTTCAAAGAGAATCTAAAAATAAGCTTCCCTATGCAAAGATGAAAGGGTGCTTATCTTGTTATTAAGTATCTATTTGTTCACACTACATCTAAAAACATGTTATGATGGGGTAACTGAGAGTAATGACACTAAATTAGGATAAGGAAAATTTAGGTTAAGTAGCAGTCTGAAATATCTTGACAGCAAGATCTCTGAATTCACTGCAAAATCTCCCTTGAGAATAGATAGAAGCTATACTGCCTCATGCACTTGAAAAGGAGCTGATAAAGCAGTAGATGTGTACCTTAGGGAACAGTTTTCCAGCAGCAAGGGATAATAAGGTGGCTCAACAGATGTCGATGTCTCTCTGCCCATTATTCTATAATTTTGCCTGTGGTTTTGGTTTGGTGGTTTCAATAAAGGGTATTTTCAATAGTATTTTGTACAGTGTGACATAATTATTTCACATGCTGAAAACAATGGCTAATTTTGGAGGGAAAGTTGTTTCTAAAAGCAGAAAATGCTACTTTCCTCCAGTAGTTCTCAAATAATTTTGTGTTAGTTCTTCAAACTACTTTATTAATATTCAGCAAGAAATTACACTTTACTCAGGAAGAAACCAAATGGATAATTCCAAATTACTAACTTCAAAATTATCTATTATTTAAAGCTCGCACAGAGACTGGAAAGTGACAGAACTTTTCCAGGCTGGAAGAACTGAAGAAGTTTTGGTGTTTTTTCGTAGTATCCACTAATAGATTGCACTGCTTAGAATACACAATAACTGCTGCAACTGTTCATGTTCCTTTAACTCAACTAATAACAACTTTTTACTGTATTTTGATTACATTGTTAAGTTTTAATTGGGGTGCCAGTAAATTCTTGAGTTCATATATGTGTTGCATTGCCTTTTACAATAGCAACACTCTGAGCATAAGTTTGCACATTAGATAACCATCAATAAATAACTTCAAAGCATTTGCAGTTTTACTTCAAGCCTCAAATTCAACAACCAGAAAACCCTGAGACAGAAGTTCCACAGGTCTGATGTCAGCAAAGCTGGGTCCATGAGCTTTGAAACTGGGTCCTACCAGTAACTTCTGTCTCACTATTCTTGTGCTGGAAGAGAAAGTGAACAATAGTTTGTTCACCATGCCACTAACAGTTCACCATGCCACCTCATTTAAAGTATATCATTTCCATGCTGAATATTCGTGGTTTGACTGCTTATTCCCTGTACATAGGTTACTCCATCTATTTGATCAAGTTTGCCTGAATCATTTTGAGATCAAACATAATTTTCTTGAGACAAAGGTGCCAGAACACCATTTCACATTCAAAATGCAAATTAATCATGGCATTGGATGGTGTCATGATAACATAGGTCTACATTTATTTGTTGGTTCTCTACTTACCACTTTCATGAATGCTTCTGAGCAGAGGCTAGTGAAAGAGAGTGTGTCTCAGCAATCATCCATCATAAACCCCAAGAAATTATACCTGCATGGTAATATCAGCTGTGTGATAGTCTCAGATGAGGTATTCCCCTGATCATATTCCAGCATTCAGACATGTCTACTGAGACAGATTAAGAGAGAGGCTGTATACACTGCTATTGCTTTCACTATCCACTTCTCAGCTCTTACAGACTGCTGGGGTTAATACTGTTTGGCCTGAGCAATTTTTTACTGTCAGTTTTGTATCACATCTTCTACAGATGTCACAGTTTCAGACAAATCTCCTCCTTCCACAGGGTAGATAGGTATGGGGAAGCTCCTGCAGTGAACTGTGATGCAAAGAATCTAGTTTATACTAATGCCAGTTTTATTCACTGATAAAAGATTCACTGGCGGGTTTTCTTCTCAGGGTGTATTTGAGGAAAGATTTATTGTTGGTTTTGACTCATTTCACAATTCTGACTGTCTTCTGGCATGCCATATTGCTTTTGCGTTCCTTATTCAAGAATTTACAATTGTCCCTCAGAATTATTTAGAGAAACTCTTTCTACTTCCACCATCATTACTCTTGCTGTTTAGTTGTGTTGGCTGCATTTCATCTCTAGCCTTTTTAGTAGGTGGCCTACTCACTGAGTAGCATTACTTATAGTTTGATAGTATAATGAATATTCTTCATGAACTGCAGCACACACAGTAATATTGGCACAGAAGTTTAAACACAAGAATGGTCCCACTTACTTTATTGATAGTATTTATGTTTAAGTTATGATAATGCTGAAAGAAGATTGAAGATTATTGCGAGAATATGCAAGAATGAAGGTTATGCAATAATGAAGAATATTTCTGCACCTTTTATCATCATATAAACTAAATTTTTAGGTTTCATTATTTGAAAATTTTCATAATAAAAAGGATGTTGTTTTTGTAACTGCTATATGTTGTATCCTGGTTTATTCTAGGCATTTTAATCCCAAAATGAATGTTTGTTCGTTATATTAGAACTTTGACATTATGAAGCTGAAATAATGTTGAACTTCATAAGCTTTCATATTGAATAGAAGAGCTACCAAACTAATTTCTTCTGCAGTTTTTGAGGAGTTTTTTCTGCAAAGGAAAAACTTTTAAGTACTTCTAGAATTGACTTTGCAATTTCACATTTAATAATAATAAATTAAGTAAGAAAACTTGCACAAAACATTACTTCAATGAAAAAGAGCAACAGAGACTATGAGCCTAGCTTCTCATGACCCGACTATAGAGGAATTTTAGTTAAAGTGTTAAGTGACAGAAGTCACGAAGCATGACAAATCCAGTAAATTATGCACAGATCATTCTTAGAAAAGCTTTTCCACTTTTCTGTTGTATAATTCTAATAAAGGAATAGGTGCATGCCTCCTCTTTCTCTCCTGCATAAAAGATATTAAAATTAAGTGGAAACATTTGAAGAATTGCATGTAACACTTAACTAAGAACTCTTTTTCTAGTCTCAGGAAAGATTTACTAACTTCTACAGATGTAAGTGAAATTTTAGCAGATTAAATTGTCTGCGCTCACAGTGACAAGTTTTCTCACTGCTAATGTGTGCAGCTACAAATGAGCAGAAGTTACAGAAAAAATTGCATTAATATTTACTTACTATAATAATAAAGCAAATTTATGCATACTGATGTCATCAGTGATCCTATAGATTCATATCTTAGTGCATCATACCCTCCTTTTTAGTAAAATGATCTTTGTAAGAGAATCTGTTTCTGAATTAAGAAATAGGCTGTTTTTTAATTTTGGAGAAATTTCAAATTTTTGAGTTCTTCTTTTGTTTTGTTTAGCAATAAATATTTCTATCAACCTAAATTCAATTTGAGCAGAACTATGTTACCAGGTGACCTAAGAAAAGCTTTTTTAGAGATAATGATAAATTTTGATCATAGATTACAGTAAAATACTTATTGCATAGATCAAATATCTACAAACCTTCTTCTGATGCTGGGGTTGCTAGGTTGTCAGTTCAAAGGTTCAGGTTCTGTGCCCTCTGTCTTAGAAGATTTTTATCATAATTTTGAATTGCTGAAAATGCCTGTGAAATCCAGGTCTGGAAAACAGCCTGAGCAACTATTTAAAATAAAGTTCTCTATATGTACCACATATTAATACTTTTCAGTGACTTCGTCAATCAAGTATTAAAACAACTGTTCTTCAACAGATATGAGAGTAAAATGAACAATTAAAAAAAAAAGTTATTCAGTCTGACACACTCCTTCCTTCTTTAAAAAAGGAGTCTATGACTTGACTAGAGGCAGATTTTTCCACTAGCATTTTTCATGCAGTTTTTCACAGTTGGATATGTTTTTGCACATTCAATGTGCAAAAAGACAGATGTCTAGCTCTAACCCAACCTGGGAAATACACTATAACACCATATGAAAAAAGACACATGCCTTAATTTTGCAGATGAGTAGGCTAAATTATTTTGAACAGTTCTGAAAAATCCCAATGACAAGATGGTAAATTTCATTTCGAGGTGAAACCTACTTTGGCATCTCATCTTCAGCATTAGCCAATTGCAAACACTGTCCACAGGAGAGCAATGTCAAAGGAATGTGAGTTAACTAATTTTTTTTTCCTTCCACAACTGCATGTTGCTACAGAGCTGAAATGAGCAAGTACACACATTTTGCCAGAATTTCTTCTGTCATCAGCACCATCAGTGTCTTCTGTTCTCAATTCTGTGTGCCTTTTTTTCTTGTATTGACTAGAAAATAAAGGTGTGCTGTGGTATTTTGTAACATGTAACTCAAATGTGTTAACTATTCTATCAATCATGATTTCTTCATGTAGATTCTTGTTCATATAATGAAGAGTTAGTCAATCAAAACTATCAAACAGAAATAGCAATGCACGTTAGAAATACTTCAAATTCCTCTATGACAATAAAAACTCTTTTCTATGTTACTCACTGACAGCCAGAATTAGTTTCTGGAGGGATTCACTCCTGGTCTTCCTGTGGCAGGTTCTTGCCAAATCACTCATTCTGGCCATAGGTTTAGGGGATATAACAGACATGCTGCAGTCATTTAAGCATATCTTTGGGATGCAAGGGGCATCCTAAAGTTTCTTACCACTGATGAACATGAAGATTCCAGGGTTTAATGCAGTTCATTTTAGCTGTCCCAGAATGTAAGGGCTTCACACAGACTAAATCTCCTAAGGTGCTGATCACTTTTTAGTCCATCATCACTAGCCATTTCCCTCTCTTCAGCATCTGCCAGAACTTTATTTGTGCTGTGTAAGTACAAAAGAGGAAATGAGACAAGAAAGTGATTTTAGAGAAATATCTAAATGTACCTCACTGCATATTTTCTTTTGAATTGGGCCAATTTGTCTCTGATGTGTTTTAGCTTTTACAATCAGTCAGGAAGTTTCACCCAAAGTGACCTTTTTTCCTGTAGTACCAAGAGTTGCTTCAGTGAGAGAACACCTTGGTTTGACTTTTTTTTTCATATGTGCATCTTAATTGAAACTTTATTCTAATTACACCATATTCCCCATTTCCCCCATTTCAGATATGCCCTCATGTAATACTATCTCTTGGCTTTCTGTCAAGTCATTTTACAGCTAAGTGTCTAACATATCCAGGCTAGAGAATAGAAAATATACTTCCCATGATTTTTAATATGAGAATAATATTCTTTAATCTAATTATTTCAGTACAAATTAAATTTTATTTCCAACAGGTTATGAATATGCTATCTTAAGAGAAGATCATTTTGAGCCTTTGCAGTAATCTTCATGCACAGTTTGTATATCTTTATTTCAGTACTTTTTTTCTCTATTCAGTGAGCAGGTAAACTTTATCTCAGACCTACCATGCCACCCTCAGAAATCAGGTACTTCACATTCCAAAAGTATTTGAAAGAGAAGACCGTAAAGCTTTTCGGCATCTCAGTTTTTGTGTGTATTCAGAACATGAGTGGACACTGAAGAACACTGAAGAGCCTGGTCTACTTGACCTTGCTTTAAGCAGAGAGCTGGATTGGATGATCTTCAGAGCTGTCTTCCCATCTTAGCCATTCTGTGACCTTTAGGTGTAGTTAAACTGTTAAAAGCTATGGAATTGCTAAAAGGGGCTTGTATAGATAATCCAATGTAGGCGAGTGTGTGTGCATACATATACGTTTATCCATGTGTGTGTACATTCATATGCAATAATTTCTATCTACTAAAGATAGTGTAAATAAATATCTAGGATTCAGCTTTAAGGCTGAACCCCATTCAGTAATTATTATAAATTTCAGTAATTGATGTTTACTTCTGTTGAAAAAACTAAACTAGAAAAATAAGATACTGTAGTTCTCTTTACTACTAAAACCTTTTCATGCAGCTGTGGTAAATGTAGGGGACTGACCATACTGCAAAGAAAATAAAGATTAGAATAAGATTTAACACATTCAAAACATCCTTTCAAATTAACAAGTTAACAATCTTGGAATTACCTGGAGAGTGTCAAAGTTCTTCCAGAACTGACCACAGGCAGATTGTAGTCTGTTAGAACAGATTAAGCTATTTGCTCTGCACAGACAGACACCTGCATTTTATGCTGGTAATTTTACCCTCAATTCTCTGTTCCTCGGGTGTTTCAAGTGGCCAGGGTATTTTTAAGGAGATCACTGACAGAGGTTGGACACTGTACACTGCAAGTGATTCAGACCATGTGGGTTTTTTCCCCATGATGAGATGGTGCTGAGGAGAAGGAAATGTCAATAATTTTTTGAATGCAGTTTAGTGCCCTAAGTTAAGGGCACTAAAGCCTAAATCAGTTCCTGTCTCAGCAGCACGTGCTTGGAGCTTGGATAATATTTGAATAATGCTCTTGCTCTTCAGGGGAAACAAGAGAGAAAGAAACCCTGCAGAGAAGAAAAAGTTTGCCTTGCCCTGAGCTCTTGAATATGTTATGTGGGTTTAGGATAAACAGAGCTCAACTACTTCAAAGTCTTCCCTAAGAGTTAAAGAATATGTGCAACTTAAGAACAGCATCTTAGGATCTGTTACTTTAGTCATCAGTACCCTCAGTTCCATGACTTATGAAGATTAATAGTGTCTCTGTAAAGCTATGATAATTTCTTCACAATTTAAATCTCTGTTTATTATTTCTGTGCTTAATGTGTGGAGGTACTGGTTTTCTGCATCCTTTCCCCACTGTTTCCCCCTTATTTATGGATATTAGTGAAGGTAAGGGTGGACTGTAATTAATAAAAATATGCCAATTCATAATTTCTTTTTCTCAAAACCCTTATTTTCTGCAGCTTTAAGATCTGCTATTTCTTACATTCACCTCTTATAAACTTTTCTACTCTGTCTTAACAGTGAATGTGTCAGAAACACAGTGTGGAAGATTTTCAAAATCATGTACCTCTAAAGATTTCAAAAGTAAAGCATGCTTTATCTAAGGAATGTTAAGCTTTAAGTGATAAGCTTTTATGAGTTCCAGATAGCTCCTTCAAACAATCCTTCAAAAAACTTTTTAAGCTTCAGGCAGCTTCTGAATTTATAGTACCAGTAAATCATGTAAGTCTTCAGAAGATGTCCATGGTTCTGCAGTACAAATGTACAAAGTCTTAACTACCAAACAGTTTCTGATTTCCCATAAAAAATATTGCTGAAGGGTGAAAGAAATACTGACAACTGGTAATTCTGAGCAAGCTCTATTTAATAAATTTCCTCTCTCTCTCTCACAATTTGGTCACTTTTTAATCTGCACTCCCATCCAATCCTCCTACAGACAGACCCATCCTTAAGAGCCTTCCTGGTCCTGCTGGTTTAATCAATATATTTAATCAAAGACATATCATTCACCACAATTTACAATGGATTTTTTTTCCCGGTATTTGAAGTAACCCTGCAGTCCTAAATATTGTCTCATTTATAAAGTAATGCTACATTTAAAAAATATGGGTCTACATTGTATTCTGTCACATCAGGTATGAGGCACAACAAAGCCTTGCTATGATGCTGCAGAGACATCTTCCAAGATATAGGTGTTTGGGGAAACAGGGATCTACTTGTTCTTACTCAGACAAAATCACCAGCTTTTAATACTTTTAATATATTTATACTTAAATAATTTTAGCAACTTAAAGACTATTATAAATTAAATTCTTGCATATATGAATATTATATAAAATAAATACGTACTTGTGATTATTTAATTCTTAAAATAGAAGTTTTTTCTTTATCCCTCGAAAGAAATTAACATCTTAGCTATAATCTCAAATTTTGTGAAGTTTTCTTGAAAAGACTGCAGAATTCACTGGTAAGGAGTTTTTATTAATAAATAGTGCAGAAAATGTAATGTGGATTTTTGAAACAACTTACCTTAGGAGTCGAAGTATTACATAAATAAATGGGGGTACAGACCACAAGGCTGCATTTTTAATGTGAAATTCCAGTTTGTTCACCACATTATAATTTTCTGCCTTCTCAAGGAAAGATGATTATCATCTAGGAGAAAATACTGAGATGATGACCAATGTCAAATTTTATTGAAATGCATTATTTTAACCAATGGTGAAAGAGAGAAATAGGGCAATAAAATCTCTTCCATAATCACTGCCATTAAGTACAAAATAATGTCGTACTTTTTCATATTCTGCTTTCAGATATTTAATTAACCATCTGGAGGAATGATAAAATACACAGCCTATTGTGCATTTTGCATTAATTCACATTTTGCTAATGACCCATAGCTCACTAATTTATCACAGTAGACCTTGGAGCTTTAGTTACTTGACTGAAACCTACTGAGTGTCATGCTGACTATTGTAGATGTTTTATCTTTATAAGACTAAAATCTTAAAAACACGTAGAACTCAAGATCTGTAATGATTTTTATGGAATGGTTGCCATTGTCAGACAAACAGCTTTTCTGAATATCAGAAACACTCTGATGCCGAAGGATACTTTATTGACAATATGAAGTAGCTGATATTCCACACAACAGAACTAAAGAGGTGAAAATAGATACAGCTTGGAAAATTATTGAAATAAAGGAAAATGCATGGCCTTGAAACAGAAATATCTTCATTTTAATTTGAAATGCAGGATTTTGGATAACGTTCTATCATGTTTTGGTGTTAGAGGTGTGAAATGGGAAGATGTTCATGGCTTTTTTTTTCTCATATGAAATAAGAATGCAGATGAGTTTTTAGTATCTGTAAACACAAAGCTCCTTTCTTATTTTTTTGCCCTCATAATGATAGCTAGTATTTTCTCTTCACTTTGTAATTGAAAAATGTGCTCAAAAGTATATTTTACATTTAAAAATCTGTACTAAATCCTGTTTACCCTGCAAGCCAAACAAAGCAAGCATCCAGGTGGTGGTAGTACTGCTTCTGACTCCCTGCTTACTACCAATGGGAAATACTACTAGCTCCTTGAAGTCCTAAGGCATAGTAAGTGCTCAGTTTATACCATTAAAACTTAGTCTTTGTGCTATTTAACTTGCCAACACCAGTGACAGACACCTTAGATGCAGCCAGTGGGCAGCCTGGTGCTGCTGGTATTCCCTTAACATCCCTGACTGTTGACATGAAAGTGATACTCCCACAGTCCCTGGATAACCTGGGCCAGTTCTCAATTACTCTCACAGTAAAAAAAGTGTTTCCTGATATTTAGATGGAACTTCCTGTGTTTCAGTTTGTGCACATTGTATCTGTTCCTGTGGCACCACTGAGAAGAGCCTAGCTCCATCTTCTCTCCAACATTCCTTCACATATTTATATTCATTAATAAGATCCACCTTGAGCCTTCTTTTCTCCAAGCTGAATAATCCCAGCTCTCTCAGCCTTTTCTCATAATAGTTTTAATCACCCCAACGTCTTCATGCTCCTTTGCTAGACTCTACATAGTACCCTCTTTTTTCTTGTCTGCACACTGTTCTCCAGATGTGATGTCACCAGTGCTGAGTACAGGGGAAGGACCATCTATCCTTACTTTTTGGCAATGATTTGCCCACTGTAAACCAGGATAACATTAGACTTCTTTGCCCCAGGGGAAAACTATTGGCTCATGTTTGTCTTTGGACTCAGTACTGACCCCTGGGATACACTGGTAACCGATCTCCAATTAGACTTCCTGGCACTTATTACTACCCACTGGGCCCATTCATTCAGCCAGTCACTTGTTTATTCATCCAGCTCATAGATCACAGCTCCTCTGTGAGGGTGTTATGGAAGAATGTGTTAAAAGTCTTACTGGACTCAAGGCAGGTAATGTTCACTGGCCTTCCCTCATCTACCTAAGTCAGCTAATTCACCATAGAAGGTGACTTTCTTCCCTGATCTCTCTGGCCTGGGATACCTGAAGGTTGGTCTTACTAGCAAAGACTGCAGTAAAGAAAGCATTCGGTACCTCATCCTTTTCCATGTCCGGTGTGACGGAGGCCATGCCTCATTAAGAAGTCTATATTTCCTCAGTCTTATTCTTTACTCTTCATTTTTCTCCTTACGTCCTTTTATAAGCCCCTCCTGTTGCCCTCAACATGCCTCACCAGATTCCACTCCACTTTCAGAACTGCATCTTCACATGCTCAGAAACTGACTCTGTAGTCTTGTGAGACTGTCTATCCCTGCTTCCACTTGCCCTTTTTATTTTTCCTTTTTTGCCAGGAGCTCCTTGTTCATGCATGAAGGTCTCCTGGCACTTTTTCCCAATTTTCTGCTTGTTGAGACAGATTACTCTTGAGATTGTAGTGAATGGTCCTTGAATATCAACTAGTTTTCTTGATCACTCTACCCTCTAGGACCTAAATATTTCAGGGCACTATAACTCCAATTATTATGTGAAATTGAAAGATTGCTCCCTGTCCTTTTTTCTCTCCCAAAAACTCATATCCATGTTTTACGAATTGTGTCAAGGACCATGGGGCATTCTCAATACACAGAATGAAAATGATGGCCATGTTTTGGAGGTTAACAGATTACAGACGTGCTTTTTCATGAAAAGTATTTCTACTTTATTCACATCATATTGCCTAGTGTAAGTGTAGCAAATTAGAATCCCAAGTCAAGACCTAACAGCCATCTTGTAATATAATTACAAGTGAAATTACAAACCAGAGAGGAAAGAGCTGGAGACATATGGGGGAACTATGCCTGTAGTCACATTGACAAACTGTCTGTCTCCTTCAGCTTGTCCCAGATGCTGCCATATTTCTTAAAAGCCTCTGAGAAGAGCTACTTAGCTTTATAGGGAAGAGCGAATTTCAACCTCAGCCAGCATATATCCACTGACATGTTTATTCATATGGTGCTTTTGGTCTACTCTGTTTACAGGCTTCCAATTCTGTAAGCAACTACTGGAGTGCTTTCAGCTGCCTGGGTACTACAACTAGACAGGTGCATACTTCCATGCTGCTCACACTCTGACAAAGGCTGTCAATGTACTCCATGTATGTGGACAGCAGGTCTCCACTGAGATCCTAAATGGGATGGATGCCAGCTAACTGATGCACTTAATAGTCCATATAGATTTAATTTCTGTATACTTTCTATGTCACATTTGTAATTTTTTTCTAAATAAAATTCCATATTTTTTCTCTTACATTCATTACAGCATTTTATATCAGCATTTAATATTTGCATTGAATGCTATCCACTGCCTATCTTTGTGTGAAAAGTTAAGGATGCCTGCCCTCAGTTGGCATATATTCTACTGATCTGCTTCTGCACTGGAAAAACACACTGACATTTTGACTTCCAGCATCCAGAGCCTGTGGATATTCTAGAGTGGATCAAGACTTACTTTCTACTCCTGTGAGAGAATGGATTAATAGACCAGTATCTACCACACTAAGATTGAGTTTATTTGTAAATTTTATATCTTGCAATGCAAATACACTTGCCACTTACTACTATAACAAGAAATTAGAGCAACAAGTAAATTCACTCTCTTGTAACACGTAAAGCTGATGTACTTAGTTAAACAAATTACTTTGTTTTTAACATAAGTCCTAGTCAAATAATACAGAGTACAGCAATTACTGAAAACTACATGCTATTTATAAGGTGATTATAAAGGGGATTTAGAAGTGCTTATATATGGAACAAGCTTTCTGTGTACTGCAATCAAATTTTTGAAGTCAAATTTTGATTATTAGACTACATGGGTTGGTTAAGTAATCCTTTATTACTCTGCAGGGTAAATGTCTTCTCTATCATACTTGAGATGTCAAGATTTTCATGCACTCACAAGACAACACTGAAATTAACGGTCTTCCATCAGCACAGGAATACACAACAATTACTGTTAATTTGTATTTGTACCAAGTAATAAACTAGAAATTGTGATAAAACATAAATAGTATTCCATAGAAACACCTTTAAACACTTTATTAATAATAATTTTTCTTATTTACAATTATTTCCTGAATACTAATCAGTTAATAGAGCCAGATATTTAACTCAAAGTGGCTGCACAAATCACTCACTTATAGTTACATTAAATATATAAACTAATCACTATGAATCTCCTTTACTCATTTAACATGTATCTTTATGATACATTCACCATCACAGTGTCAAGTCTTTAAACAAAAGAAGGCTACATCATAATTCATCTACTAATGATCTATTTTTCTTTGTTGCATTTCTGAAAATATTCAGTATCCTGGGGAACACCACTGAATTCAAAGGAGAAAAAGAATTCATCTAATCTAGCAATCCATTTGGTATAAAAGGGATTTAATTAAAGTCCCAAGTGACACTGAAATTAAATTCATTAAAAACACTCAAGATTGAGCTTGTCTGACTCTCCCTTCATAATCTGTTAGAACAGAAATGTTTTTTAAAGCTATACGTGGCTTACACAGAGTGAAACTCACATATGTTTTCCATAGGTGCAGAAGCTGCAAAGCCACCATTAGCAAAGACAAGTACAAAATGTGTGAGCAGAAAAGAAGATTTGACACCTCTGGGCTGGAGGGACAGAAATTCTGTCTTTAATTATGCTCCAGTCCAGCTGTCTTTGGCTGTACAGCTTATAGCATGCTACAGAGCAGCTTCAGAGACTTCCGCCTGTTGTTACAGAAGTGTGTTGACAAGTCAATCCTACTTGATCATATTACATGAGCACAGTGTGCAGAAGTCTAGTCTTTAATTTATTCTCATAGTAGTGGCATAACTGATCGAAAGATGTAGATGTATATTCTGCCTCTTATCAGTTACAATTGGAATAAACATCCACCCTCTCACATCTCCATTACCTTATTAGCATTGCCTTGCATGATTTTAAACTAGTTTTAATGAACTTCTTAAAATTACAGGAATCTATTCATGTTTCTGCATTTTTCAGGTTGACCTACTAATCTGAATTTACCTGAGATTATTTTAATAAACTCAGGTAAGATAAACTCTTTCAGAACCAAGCTGCCATTGTTCATGCTTTTCATGCTTATCAGGGTATGGTGTAATTAAGCTCTGAAAGGATGTCTTTTCTAAATATCAGATCTAACTCTAACAATTGTAGCTGTGTACACTTCAATTGAGCAACCTTTGGTTCTGATCTTCCCTTTGCTCATGTATGTTTTAGTTAAAAAAGAATTCACTAGATTTTTTTGCTCACATAAACAGATCTATCAGGTCTCATTTCAAGCACTGATTGCAATCAGTTGGAAAAATTTGCATTGACTTCAATTAAACTAGGCAAATCTTCAAATCTGGCAGAGTTAAATACAAATGATGAGTCTACCTCCTAGTGCTATGTTTGGTTTTCACATTTAAATTACCTTCTATTGCCATCAATTATTCATAACGATTCTGCCAGCAAATCTTTTCTCTCTCTCCTTCTTATTTTCTTTTAATAGGGAAAAAAGAATGTCCCCATCTTTATTCCAGTGTCTGATCACATGAAATACAAGCCACTTCCCATTTATAAGATTCCTGCTACAAATGAATCCAGTAACTTTTTCTTGAATCTCACACCTAATAAGCTGCCTTAATATGTAGATCTGGACTATTCAGTAATCTGGTTGTGTAGAAACCCTGTGAGTCCCATTCATTTATTTGCAGGATTTCCTGATACAAAAATTTCAAACATACAATTTTAGAAAATATGTTCATTTACCCTGAGGGAAAATGTATAATGCCAGTCCATGCTGGCCCACTGTCTGACACTATTCAATTTTGCATTTTCAATTCCTGAAAAAATTTATTTGTTCTAGAAATCTGAGGAAGTCAGAAATCTGAAGCAGTAGAAACAGAAAGGACTAAAAACAAAACAAGAGAGAGGGGAAAAAGAAGAACAGCAATTAATGTATCTGGTTCTTAGTGAGGCAACACAGAATGCAAAGGGAACAATTTCAAACAGTCGTTTCTCTCATGCTGCCACTCAGTGCCAAAATGGGATACAAGTCACAAAGCAGAGAATTCAGGCTAAGTTACTTTGAATGTTCATTTGGCATCATTTAGTAATTTATTGATAGGAATGATAGAAAGGAATTAACATAAGCACTCAAATGGAAAATGAAATGCAAATTATGTTCCAGTCAAGCATATCAAGGAGCAATTACACACTGTATACTTAAGAACCAGTAACCTAAACCAATTAAAACACTATAAACTTGTACTCTATTATTAGACATAGTAAGCAGAAGATAAAATCAACTCCTACACAAATCAGTCTTACAATTCAGGTTCTAGTGTATTCATTTATGGGTTTTTTATCTACTGTCATTATGCATGCTTATAGATAAAATATAACTGTATGTATTATTCACTTGCAGCCTACTAAGTAGTCACTGAGAAGATTTTGAATGCTTATGAAAGTTTTTATTTGTAATAAAAACTAGCTTGTTTTAGCATAACTCTTTCACACCTCCAATATGAAGAGGAGGTAGAAAACAAACATTTTTTTTCTGAACTATTCTGATTTCATTTGCAAACGTCAGATTCTATCACCATAATTTATGCTGAAAGCATCTTCTTTTCAGACTGTTTAGATTTTTAATAATGCCCTTTCACCACTTGTTCTGGATTGAGAAATTTTCACAAGTTCAATAAAATAGATAAGCACAGGGTTAATGCTGTGTATACATCTAAGTCACCAGTTTGTATAGGCTTCAGTTAAAGAAAGTTTAAGAAATAGCCCAAATTAGTTGCTGAGTAAAAATAAGGAAGGATATACTTAAATATTTTGTATTTCATCATTTGTAAAAGTAAGAAAACCACAAAAATATTTTATAATTTAGCCATGTGTATATAATTACTTAAATTGCATGCTATGATAATTATTCTTTACATGGGAGTTGGACTGAGTTACTAAAATCAATAAATCTAATTACTATCAGCTATAACTCCATTGACTTCAATAGAATTAAGAGAGTTCTAATTGGCTTTTGTATCCACAGAAGATATTAAAAGAAGACAAAAAAAATACCAACCATAGCTACATTGATAGAAATTAAAAAAATAAATCCTAATGTTCTAAGAACTACTCCCTAGTATTTTGAGTGTGTGGGAGTGTATATGTGACTGTCTCTGTGTGCCTGTGCATATAATTCCAGAGTTTATTGAAATATTACATATAATAAGTGTCCAAATTTCTGGGAAGACTGTCGAGTACTTTAGTTTATTAGCAGTGAGTTACAAATAAATGCACTTACCGTGTCTCCTCTTACCAAAGTATAGCTTTCTCTTCCACTTTTTTTGTACAAACTCTTGTAGCAACAGCTGCAGTTTTTATGCTCATTTCACTTTGGCAGCTGGATTTGCAGAATATGATACATACAGCAGCAAGAGAAAGGGAATGGTTGATGAGCTCTGGCTTACCTGAGTTTTGACTGGAGAAAGTACTCTATAAATGAAAAATCATTTGAGCTTGTAGCTGTGCAGTAGTCAAGACCAGTCTAGATTTTCAAAATATAATTACGATAGGCTATGCCTGAAACTCCTGAAGGACCGTACATTTAACATCTCTATCTCGGTGTTTTCTATTTCTTGCTTTTTTGTTAACACTTTGGATAAAAATCTATAAATATGAAGTAGAAAAACGAGTGTTTTAACCCATTTAGATCTTGAGAAGTCAGACTGCAGGATTGCACTCTGTGTACACATGTATGTGTATACCCATTACGTCCCTAATACTACTTAAATACCCAGGGCTATTCCAGGCAATCTTGAAAGAGATAAAAGCTGAAAGGACATCACATGCTACACATAAGCAAGATAGTAGAGGGAAATTCTGCTAGTGCCACTCTGCAGAAAAGCTTTCATCGTGGAACTGCATCACTACTGAAAGCTAAAAACCCTAAATAGCCCTCCCAAACTCACTGGACACTTTATTCCATTATTCTCTAGTGGAACATGTGGTCTTTTTCTTTATGTACCTTGTTGTTCCATTATTTGTAGTTGCTTTGACAGTTTTTTGTTTGAGTAGAAGCAAAAAAAGAATGAAAATTTCAAGAACCCTATAGTTTGAATTGCTGGACTTTGAAATCCGCACTTTACCAAAATCAGTAAAGTAAGTGAGAGTAACTCTCTGTAGAGAAGCTTCAGATCTTATTTTTAATATTTCTAGGTAGGAAATAGTATTGCAAATACAATTGCCTGCAATTTAAAATTATATCTAAATTTATTATAACTTTAAATACATCGATTACCGCACAATGTCTGCATTATGTTTTAGAGGCCTTCTTAGTTGAATGGACTTCCTGCTCATAAGCACTGATCTTCATTTCATTCAATCTAGTAAATATTCATCAGGAAGGAGAAACAGATAAATTCTCCAGAAAAGAAAAAACAACTTAGTAATAAAAGATATTGCAGTATTAATTACAACACTAATATTCCACAATGAAGGCTTTTCTGCAGAGTGGCACTAGCAGGATCTAGTGTTTGTTGAGTAGACATTCAAATTTAAAAGAATGAAATTAAGGCAAAGCACATTCATGATCTGAGGTATTTTTCTTCTATTGACTTCTGTGTGGTATAATGTGGACATCTCAAATATGAAGCTGCAAAGGAAATAAATGTTTGAAGATGAATGGAAAGTGTTGACAGAGTGAAGCAAGTAATGGCAGAGTAAAAACTAGATATTGCGGTCAAGGATCAATGCTGTGTAATTTAGAGATGAAAGAAAAACTGCAGAGTTGAAAATCTGCCTGCAATGCTTCAGTCTTCCCTGTGGTGAGGCCATACACCACACATGTCTCTGACCCTGTCACAATCCTCCCATTTCTCTTCAGAGAAAATATCTAAACGCCTGTTTAGATATTAGCCATTAGATATTAGCATTACATATTAGCCATTAGCATTACAGTGGATTAAAGTATGCATTGATCCATTAACCTCATATAAACCATTTGCAATAGGTCTTTCACTCAAAAACGTAAGATACTCTTTCTTGTCTATGGAAACTTTCCATTCCTTGAAGAGTCATTTTAATGTCACAAATGCCAGGGATTGAAACTTTCATGAGATGACATATCTTGGAGGATGCTGGATGTAGAAACCAATGGCTGCTTGAAGGACACATTGTACTGTATAATTCCTTTAACAAATTTGTCAGTGTTGTAAAACCTTCAGTCTAGTAGCTCATGCATTGATGCTTCATGGTCTGCCTAAAGGTAGCATTTCTTGCCTCAGGGATATACCAGGTGTCTCATCTAGCTTCTAATTTTCAGTTTCGAATGAGTTGTTTGGTCTTGGGTTTCTGGTTTCTTTTGTGCAACTACGAAAAAAACAAATTGGTACATAAAAGTGAAAACTATTTTCAAAACAAACAAACAACATGTTTGAAAAGCATTTAATTAACTCTGTAAACTTGCTAAATATAATACTTGGATTTTTCTGTGTCATGTTCTCTCAAAACAATAGAAATACAATATCCAAGTTATCCTGTAAACAGATACGCTTGTATGTAGCTACTTTGATTCAGCAATTTATATGGGGTTTTGCACTAAGCAAAGTGGAGGAGCCATGGAAGTCCATTCACCTCTACAACAAAATCTTTTCATCCAGGATTTCAATTTGTTCATCCAGAGAAAGATCTCTAATTTATGGTAGTCATATATTCGTCAGAATGCCAAGAAAAAATCTCATCTATTTTTGATGTAATGTCTGTACAATGCACCCTATTCAGAGCAAGTTGAATCCAAACNGTTCTCTCAAAACAATAGAAATACTGTAAAATGGTAGTTTCACAGTCAGTAGACCTATATGAAAATACTAGAGAATTAGTGAAGATAACAGTTTCTCTTCCCCAGATTTTTCAGCCATTATAAAATATTGTTTCATTTTGCAATAGAGCTAAAAACCCTGAAATGTCTTGAGCACCAAATTAAAAGGAGGCATCTATAGAAGTATCAATAAAAGCAACAGAACAACTATTTTTGACCAATTCCTTAAGATTCTGAAATCACCACAGGTTTAGTCTTTCTTTTGGATGATTCAAAAATTGGCCTTGACAGAGAAATAGACAAGAAATGAAGTATCTGGACCTTTGTGTTGAGGTTGAACATAACTTTATCTGATGGGTGGAGAAGAACATTCAGAATTTGGAAACAAGCTGGTATTCACATTACTTCACATTTTTAAGTAGTCCGAGCAGATGTATCTGTTGTGATACAATATTTTCTCAAAGGATACTGTTCTCCACTGACTGCCTTGGAGCTGACAGAAAATTCCTGCTGTTGGTTTCAGAAGTTTTATTGCTATATGTAGCAACAATAACAGTGTCTCATAGATGCAAAATTAATGCATGAGACATACGTCCCAAAAGATGGTATGTGGTTTAAGCAACATTTCAAGATACCAGAATTCAAGCTATGTTTCTCAAGGCTTCCTTGCCCCTGCTCAGCTCCCCTCTCTCACAGTCTCTCTACAGGTTACAGTCATCTCTTTTTCATCCTCTGACCTTTTATGAGATAGTTGCTCCTTCCAGAATACAGGCAAGCCAAAGCTACATATCATGTTAAAGCTACTATGTCACAAGAGAGTTTTAGCACTCACTTTTCTGCCCTGCAGTTACACAGCATGTATATTTACCTGTCTTATGTTTGGAAATAGGCAAAAAAATATTTTGCACCATATAGAGTGAAAAGAAAAGCCCTCAATTTAGTGTATCTTTATGAAAGCTTCACTACTTCCATAGATTTGTCTAGAAAAGATAAAATTTGACATTGGTAACACCTGAAATGACACTAATAAAAATTTATATGCAATACTGTGTGTTTTTTAAGTTCACATGTATCTAGGGAACAATAAGAGATAAATCAGTATGAAGCTATACATATTCATTCAGCCTTTATCAACAACCTTACAGATATTTTTTTATACTTACAAGAATAGCCTTTCCATTCTGTCATCCACAAGCAGACAATGGGTTTATATATATCTTTGTGGAAATTAAGTGACCTTCATTGCAATGGTATGCTTCTACGTCTAATTTTGAGGGAGATATTTGAGAACATTGATGTGAATGACTTTAGAAACCTAAGAAAATATATTTTCCATAACTTTTATATTCAGAAAAAACTTGGCTCATGGGAACAGATGGAGGACACAACCCAGAGACTGAATTAATTACTAAGGACTTCGGGGTGCCTGAAAACCAGGAGGTACTGCCCTTTATTCATTACTCTGGTCAGAGGATGACAGCTTGGTGGAAGTTACAGACTTATTTCAGTCACATGATTTGAAAAGTGAAATATCCCAGGAAAAATGCTCGTATAGTAAGAATGGTCTGCTGTGGCCAGCTGTGTGAATCTGAGGTTTGAAAGGAACTGACAAGTTTTGATCAAGATAAGTGAAGTTTACACTCTAAATTCCTAAAAACCATACTTACAGTAGTACTCCTACCAGTTTGTTTGTGGGTAAATAATTTGACAAGAAAAGTGAAGTCCTATTATTCAGCTATTTCTTGTGTGATATTCCTATGTATTCTTTTGTAATCCAAATCCAATGCAGTTCAAAAATTAGTATCACCTCCCTGATACCTCCTCCAAACAGCATATTTTCCCAGTGTATTTAAAAATTAAAAAAAAATATACTAAACAGAAGCTTTTGATACACTTGCAAGTGTCAGAATTGCAGGAGTAATTTCAAATGCAAATGCAGGTTTTGAAGCCTCATGAAGACTGAGAAGCAAGAGTGGTGAAGTGATAAAACCCTGAATAAGTATTTTTTATAATATTGCCACAGAAGGGATAAAATTTTCACAATAAAAATATATTTACAGAATAGAAAATAATAGTATTATTTTATTCATTTACGATTTCTTTTTAAAATATTTCTCTTTTTGTTACTTTATCAGTCTTGGTAAAAAGAAATATGCATAATTCTTTGAACATGATGCCAAATTTTCACAACTCACATCAGAAGAGGTTTGATTCTTTTGGACATATTAAAAAATTCTTTTTGCCAGGCTTCCAAAGCTAAATCAAAGGCCTGACACCAAAAGCCCAAACCTGTCACCATATCTTCATAATACAGCTCTGGGTGTTTGCTCCTGTGGTATATCCGTATTTGTGAGCCAAAATGAGTTACTAAGCTCATCTAG
>VZTY01023294.1:334868-397643 GCA_013400935.1 Turnix velox | reverse complement strand
AGAGAAAATATCTAAACGCCTGTTTAGATATTAGCCATTAGATATTAGCATTACATATTAGCCATTAGCATTACAGTGGACTAAAGTATGCATTGATCCATTAACCTCGTATAAACCATTGTTTGTTTGCAATAGGTCTTTCACTCAAAAACGTAAGATACTCTTTCTTGTCTATGGAAACTTTCCATTCCTTGAAGAGTCATTTTAATGTCACAAATGCCAGGGATTGAAACTTTCATGAGATGACATATCTTGGAGGATGCTGGATGTAGAAACCGATGGCTGCTTGAAGGATGCGTTGTACTGTATAATTCCTTTAACAAATTTGTCAGTGTTGTAAAACCTTCAGTCTAGTAGCTCATGCATTGATGCTTCATGGTCTGCCTAAAGGTAGCATTTCTTGCCTCAGGGATATACCAGGTGTCTCATCTAGCTTCTAATTTTCAGTTTCGAATGAGTTGTTTGGTCTTGGGTTTATGGTTTCTTTTGTGCAACTATGAAAAAAACAAATTGGTACATAAAAGTGAAAACTATTTTCAAAACAAACAAACAACATGTTTGAAAAGCATTTAATTAACTCTGTAAACTTGCTAAATATAATACTTGGATTTTTCTGTGTCATGTTCTCTCAAAACAATAGAAATACAATATCCAAGTTATCCTGTAAACAGATACGCTTGTATGTAGCTACTTTGATTCAGCAATTTATATGGGGTTTTGCACTAAGCAAAGTGGAGGAGCCATGGAAGTCCATTCACCTCTACAACAAAATCTTTTCATCCAGGATTTCAATTTGTTCATCCAGAGAAAGATCTCTAATTTATGGTAGTCATATATTCGTCAGAATGCCAAGAAAAAATCTCATCTATTTTTGATGTAATGTCTGTACAATGCACCCTATTCAGAGCAAGTTGAATCCAAACTAAAAAAGGAAAAAAAGATAAATTATAAATCTAAGTGATCTGTGACATCAGACCTGGAAGCTTATTTGCTCAATTTCATAACTCTTTTCAATTCAAAAACTCTCAGTTGTTAAGAGATTTAATGATGTCTCAAAATTTAGGGCATGCCCCACTGTTAATGTTCACTGATTAGTTTACTGGAAAAGGCATGTCTTTAATTTATATGATTTATCACCATCATTTTTGAAAATAGGCATTCACAATTGATCTTTCTTCTGTTTCACTTATAAACATCATGGGCTGCTAAAACCACTGAACATTAGGATATTTTAAAGAGTGTCATGTTTACAAAATGTCTTTCAATCTGAATGACCTGGGAGCTTTATGATTCTTGTGTAAGAAGACACAAGAAGGTTCCATGAAAATTTATGGTGCGAGATAGCTAGCAAAAGTTGCACCTACACACAGAAAAGTTTTTTTAGTGAGGTATTAAAAAAAAATAGTTTGACAAGAAAAGTGAAGTCCTATTATTCAGCTATTTCTTGTGTGATATTCCTATGTATTCTTTTGTAATCCAAATCCAATGCAGTTCAAAAATTAGTATCACCTCCCTGATACCTCCTCCAAACAGCATATTTTCCCAGTGTATTTAAAAATTAAAAAAAAATATACTAAACAGAAGCTTTTGATACACTTGCAAGTGTCAGAATTGCAGGAGTAATTTCAAATGCAAATGCAGGTTTTGAAGCCTCATGAAGACTGAGAAGCAAGAGTGGTGAAGTGATAAAACCCTGAATAAGTATTTTTTATAATATTGCCACAGAAGGGATAAAATTTTCACAATAAAAATATATTTACAGAATAGAAAATAATAGTATTATTTTATTCATTTACGATTTCTTTTTAAAATATTTCTCTTTTTGTTACTTTATCAGTCTTGGTAAAAAGAAATATGCATAATTCTTTGAACATGATGCCAAATTTTCACAACTCACATCAGAAGAGGTTTGATTCTTTTGGACATATTAAAAAATTCTTTTTGCCAGGCTTCCAAAGCTAAATCAAAGGCCTGACACCAAAAGCCCAAACCTGTCACCATATCTTCATAATACAGCTCTGGGTGTTTGCTCCTGTGGTATATCCGTATTTGTGAGCCAAAATGAGTTACTAAGCTCATCTAGGAATCAAACTGATTTCTTCTGACTGCTTCTCTGGCCTTTATGTATTCTCAGCTAGGAAACCACAACACGTTGAACAGGACTGATTCAATCTCAAAGGATTATGTGAAACTATTCTTACCTCTGGATTTCAACATGTGTTTTATTGCCCTCCCAATGTTTTGTCTCACTGGCACCAAAACAATGAGGTGGTTACAAGATAAATTCAGTAAGCCTAATACATTCCTGTGAGATGAATGTCAAGGAGAGTAACACAGTCTTTAGAAATTCCAAGCACTGTGCTTCATCTTAATCAATTTTAGAGAGACTTCCTCCTATCAAATTTGAGATCCAAGGGGAAAAATAATCTTCCCTATGATTTAGTTCTCAATAAAAAATGTCATAGCTTATTTTATTATTATTGCTATCGTTGATGTGGAAAAAAACTTATGTAGTCACAAGTTTTGCAGATCTCTATCAGACCCCATAAAAAACTGGAAGAAATTAACTAAAAATATAAGCCATCATGATGTGCAATATCACATCTGACTTCTGCATCTTTCTAAGTATTTGTAAAATACATTGTTTCAACAGGTTTGGAGAGTTTCCTGTCCTGGTGCAGAATGTCTACATAAGGTGAATCTCCTTATCAAGTAAAATATCCAGTTTCAACCTGAGGATTTCAAAATTAACCCTTATTAACACGCCTGAGTCAACCTTTCATTTATTTTCAAATGTCTAGCTCTTCTCCACAGCATTAGTTCTCCTCCACAGCATGTAGAATCACTACAAATTGAAATAAAATGAAAAAGAGAAAAGGAGAGGAAAGATGGCAAAGTCACAGTACCATATAGTCGGACTAGAAGATACGCAGGTAACCCTCAAGAGAAACTGCTTTTGACAGCTAGGAATCAGCTTTTCCGATTAATGTTCAAGGGGTGTTTCTAGAAGGTACAGTGAAATTACACAATCTTTCAAATTTTCAGTTCATTTAACAGAGTGCTTCCAGTTTCCATTTTGTATCAGGTGAATCAATGAATATAGAACAAAGTGTTGATCTCTATAGTGAGATTTTTATTAATCACTGCATTTATTCAACAATGGAGTTAAGAATGAAAAGCAAAGTGGAGATGCTGGATATTGGCATTTTTTATTCATTTAACTATTGTTTTCTTCTAGTTATAGATCAAGATGCTGCTGGACATTAAGAAAATGAGTTTTTTATCTTAGGCTTCCCAATGTTCTTATTTCAGTAGACACTTCTATGATTAGTACCTTTTTATCCCATCATACAGTATAGCTCTGCAGCCATTTTTGTAAGACATCAGGTAGAACAAAAAACTGAGGAAGATGCAGAAGGGCTGGTGAAAAGCAGGGTGGAGGAATCACAGCACATCTGATTCCACTAGGAGAGGGGTGAAAAAATCTCCATATGCCATAATAGTTTGTTTTACGTTCTTTCCAGAAGTCTGGATTTCAGTCTGTGGGCTTTTGGGGCAGAAAGCATAATGAGCCAGCAAGTCCAATGGTAACTTGTAGCCAGGACTTACCCCATGAGCCAATCCAACATGTAGCACCAGAATACCTTCTGCGATGAATCAGCACTGCTTCAATGGAGCGATGCTGTCTTTCCACTTCAGCATTTTCTTAAAATTTCTCATTGGAGAAATCTGAGCTCTGTGCAAAAATTCACCTAGATGTTACAACAATGTTTCCAGCTTTGCAAAATAATGTAAAATAGTATCACTTGTGGCCCCATAAAGACTATATTTATACAATAGGACTGTCCACATAACTTAACTACATTTCTACACTGGCCTCTACCCTTATCTGCAGACTGATTTCAATGCAATGGAAATCCAGACATGGTAGATGTGGCATAGAGACAAATCAGTCTGGTCACCTGTGGGAAATAAGGAAGCTCTGCAGGGCAAATCTTGTCAATGGTTCACAGTTAGCCTTGGTAAACCTGATCTCCCATACAGTTTAAAGAAATATTCAGACTTAGCAAGCTGGTTGTATCATGTGAACTAATAAACCATAATTAGATATTAGTGTATTGTTTGCTAAATTTTGTCTCAGACCATTAGTGGTTTTGCTCTTGGTTGCTGTTCACTTCTCAAAGTTACAGTTCCAAGGAAATGTTCAGCCTCACCAGGTATCTTCATCCAGTTACTGGTAACTCATAAAAGGATGCAAAAAGTTAGGCGAAAATTGTAAAATAAGTAAAGGAACAAAAGCACATCTGGAAAACAGGAAGTTTATTCAAATACTACAATGTAAGACCCTGTGCAAAACAGCATACATGCAGAATAAAATATCAGATTATGAAGGAAGGAAGCAATGGGTTTTTTCTTTTCTATCAAGAACAGTAGACCTAACCAGGGAGATAAAGCTGTTTTCTCCAGCTGGTACATACACACTAGCAAAATGGAACAAGACAGATGACATGCTCAAACATCTGACCTAATTAGATAGCAGGGGAATATCTGAGAACAACATGTATGTAATTTCAGGTTCTCAGTGCAGCTTCAAACTTCCCATGGACACACATGCACACACAAACATATTAAAAAGGAAGTATGAATTTATTACAGATAAGATTTCTTATTTTTGAAAAGTCTGCTTTCTGCATTTGCTTGGATTCAAATAATAGATTACCATGCTTTACATTTCTGACAGGAGAGTGCTGCTAATTAAGAAAAGGAAATAGGATAAAACTGAAACAATGGACAAGAATGTTCCCATGTAATAAATAACTTTTCTCAGTATGAAAAGTTTTCTCCCTATAAACTACACCACATTATAAAATGCATAGCACATATCTCAGGAAACATTTTGTCTCAAATTTCCATTATCTATTCTTCCCTTTCTGGTTAATATTGCAGAATAATTTACTTAGAGACTAGTTGTTTCTGAGAGCTGTCCACAGAGCTAACTTTTTTGTTCTTTCTGGACTCATTTTACACCAGTTTCATATGCCAAGCACAAAAAGAATTTATCCTTTGCTGTTCTTCAAAGTCACTAGAAATAATAAGAATCATAAATACAGTCACATGTGTAACTCAAGTTGATAAGCATAGTAAATGTGATGCCCAGCTGAAGCAACTGTCAATAAACTTATTTCTCAGGTTCAAAACCTATTGAAAAGGTAAATACTGAAAAATATCCCACATTTGGCAATTTGTACAATAATTCAATATTCTGAGTCTCACTCTGGCACTTGTGAAGTCCATTTTAAAATTCCCCAGTCAAAGCTTGCTTGTTTTTCTATCAGTACCTAAATGATCAAAGCTCAAGAAAAAGCTTTTAGTGCTACAGAAGATAAGGAAGCTTGTATGATATCTGGCTCTTCATGATGAGACTCCATGCTCAAAATGATCTAATTTACTTGGATATAGCAAGAAGGAAAGTACTTCAGAATCAGAAGTAAGAAGCTGCTGATATCACTGGAAAAGAGGATAGTGAAATATGAAGAGAGGAAATATATTTATGCATGTATCTCTTTATTTACCTATTTGCTTTGTCTTGTGACCTTTTCCTAAGAATATGCCACTATTGGGAGATTTTTAAGCAAACAAAACAGTCCACCCTTTTCAAAGGACTGGGGAAAACAGAAGTAGGTTGTAATAGTGCTTACACCTGAGTGTTTTCTTTTTAAACTTCACGTTGTTAACGGAGATTTCTGCAAGTGGAAATAGATAGTTCAGATGTCATTTGGAAATATTGTTTTTAAAAAGACTCCATTATAATTTACAAAAAAATGGAAAAATATTTACATTGTCAGAGGGTATTCATTTGAATTGGACTACATATATCACATCCTCTCTCATCACATCCATGCAGCCTTATTTTTTCACTATAGACTGTCACCGGGCCAGACAAGTGGGAATTTCCACTGAAAAAATCTGAGATAGCTGTTACAAATTATCTCCCAAACCTTCACATTTGAAAATTAATTCTGTGAAAGTGTGCTTAACTATCTTCCCAGAAACTTAGGTGAGGATGATTGCCCTTGATTTTACTCAGAATGTTTCAGCAGTGCTGAAATCCATGTCTTCCCTTGCTTTTGTTTCCTGTTTCTACATCGTTCCATTTTTCTCTTCAATTCAGAAGCTTCTGAACTGAAGAAAAATATTTAACAGCACTCCCCCACATTGGGGTGATTTGTTCCTAACCGTCAAATAATTTTTTTCTCATAAAAACCCACCTCTCCTCAGTACTTCTCTATTTAGGTCAGCCTCCCCTAGGGATTCTGTCTGGCATTTTCAGAACAGCCCAGAGACAATTCTTCTCCATTAACAGAAATTCAAACAAATTCAAATTTCTCAAACTACACTCTAGTCCATAGTTCTCTTCTGACATATCTCTCTTCAGGGGAATTAAGAACAAGCAACATAAGATGCTAACAGAACTCCATGAAAAATTGCAAGATGCAAGACTAGAGCACTGAGAATAGGAGAAGATGCACTCTCCTAAGGTATGTCTTAGTGTCTGTATTATCAAGTGAAAATCAAATAGAATAATAATATTTGTAAAGTAAAACTTTATACTATACCATAAAGGTTCTAACAGGCCCTCAGGTGGGACTTGAAGGAGACATACTTGGTTTCTTGTTTGGAACAGGAAGAACAATGACAAATACTGACACCTTCATCCTACTCCTTTTGCAGAATCTATATTTCTAGAAAGGAAAGAGTTGTTAATTCTAGTTAGTGCTACCTCTTCTGTTTTTCTTTGCTCTGCAAAAATGTTTCTTCTCTATGCCATCAGGCAGAGAGTGACAGAAGAGAAAAAATGTACACGAGCTCGTATAGAATGGGAATGTACAGGCTCATATAAATTGGAAACTGTCAGGCAGATACTTCTTTAATAGACTGGAAATTGTGTGAAAATAGCTTTTTAAAGCAAGAGATCAAAACGCTTGGAAGAAGAACTAAAAGCAAGTTGCCAGCAAGGAGCAGAAATCCATGGAGCCACAGAACAGTGATTATAAAGAGTCACAAGTCTCTAGTGCATCTGAAACTTGGCAGAGAGATCTATCAGTCTCTGCAACCTCAGTGAAGGATGTTTTGGGTTTTTTTCAGTTGTGCAAATAAGCAGGCTCTTCTCTTATGTGAGTGATGAGAGCAAAGTTTAATTCAGTGCACACCAGTGGAATTTTCAATTAATCCTACCCTGAGATCCTGAAGAGGTGACGAAGGATACTATCTGCTTCACAGGAGGTTTGTTACCCAAATCAGACTACAACAGTGAAGACCACAGAGTTACCCACAATAGAACATCAATGAGGATAAAAACTGTTTTGGTAAAAACAGTGCTGTAACTCTTTAAGGATCTTACATCACTGGTAACTTCAATAACATATTAGTTAAAAAATAGATCAAAAATGTATAAAATAGTAACAGATTATGTGCCAGATGTACCATCATATCATTGAAAGGGAAAAAACTTGTTACTTGATTTTCATAGATTTGTTGAGAATAAGTCCACACATTGCTGCTTGGCATGAAGACCTACCTGCTCACCAAAGAAATCTCTCCCAGATAAGGTAAAAGGCAGAATATCATAGTACCATAGTCACTTTAGTTGGAAGGGACCTTTCAGATCATTGAATCCAACCATTAATCCAACTCTGACAAGCCTCATACCTGGACAGGGAGTTGAACTATTGATCCTCAGATTAGGAATCTGATGCTTTCCCAACTGAGCTACACACCCATTAAATATTATCAGGAAAATACTCAGTGCCTAAACTCCCAGCATGGCTGCTGTAACCATATTTAAATCTCTGTGCCCTCCTGCCATCCTGTTTTCTGCAGCAGGAAGCCACCTGTGTTCCCTACTCTCTACTTACAAGAAACACCCTTCATTCCCCTCTCTCCCTTTAAGCAAACCTAGCTGTATCTGCCATCAATGCTGGATCTCACTCTGCACTCGTATCACCACCTTCTAAGATTTGTCAGTATTCTGGATCCAAGCCCAGAGAACCATTCCTCATGCTCTCCACTTCTTCCACCTGCACTCATTCATGCAACCCACAGTTTCTCATGCGGAGTCTTCCTTCTTCCTTTCAGCATCCAGACAAAGTATTCTGATTTCTGGATGACTGAACAGAGAATCCCTGCTTTTCTAATAGTCTGGGTTCTCTGTGGGCCAGACAATTTCTCTATAGCAGAATGGTCAGGATTTATTTAGCAGTTCACTGCAGATACTATCACCCTGTAATAGTAGAAGACCTGTAATTTACTTAATGAAGTCTGTTACCTGTATTTAGGCACAGTTGCCTAATTTTCTGATACAAAAAAATCTTCATTTCCTAATGGAAAACTCTGTTGGATTGGGGAATTATGACATTGCACAGCAAGTCAAGCATGTCAGTGGTTTGTTGAAGGAAAAACAAATAGTCATTGATTTTAATGATCACACCATCTGGAGTTCAGAGATTCACCATAATAATGAAATGAAGATATATAGCACAGAAGAGTGAAAGGTATTGAAGAGTAAATATAAGAGCAGATCTCATGTGAGAAAGAGATATACAATAAAGTTAATCAAAGCAAAACATTTCAGTTTGGTTAGCAAGTTATATCAAATAAGACATCTATTTCCTTCATATTCACCTATAATCTCTGAATATCTTTTTTTCTTCTTTTTTTTTTTTGGTACAATCACAGATAGCAATTGCCAAGACACTAGTTTCAGGAGCATTTACTTTTCAGCCTTCACTGAGTTTGTTTTCACATTCCATTATCAAAATCTTTCTTCCAGCTGAGGAAATTGGACTAGATGATCTCTTGTGGTCCCTTTCAAACCCTGATACTCTGTGATTCTTTGTAAACATCAACTCTGTGCTCCTTCCATGTACTTAGAAGAGGATTTTATTTGAAGCAACATTGGATGCAAGCTGACATAGAAGTCTGGCTCTCCAAATACATCTCTTTTTTTTTTAATTTATTCAGGTTAATTGACCACTTTTCTGTCCTATATCAGATTTCTTCTGAAACAGGAATTCAGCCTTCACTGTACCAAGGCAGTGTGAGAAATATCTTGTGCTTGTGCTTGTGGTTTATAGTGTACACACAACGCTCATAGTACCTCTTATTAAACATTGCTACTTGTAGAGTAGTAAAAAGCCTGACTGTTTCATTTCATTGTGCTATACCAATATTGTATTTAGTTGTGATCCAGATAGATCTGCAACCCCTGAGTTTTACTACAATTCTTGGATTCAGCAGAATGAAAGACCATATCGATCTGGTAACCTGTGCATCCTCAGGAACTTTGATGCTTCCAGAGACACAAGTATGCAGAGCTGCAGGAGTAGATCTACAAAGGTCATAAAATAAGCAGTTAAGGAAGAGTTATTTTCTGCAAAACCTCAGATGTAGAATTTCCAAGTGTATGAGGGTTTTTAAATGTCAGATAAATTACAATCATTAAGGGCATAGAAATACAGATAAGAAAATCCTTTTAATAAGTAGCCAGAAGATATACCTTTAAGATATAAAGATCTTAGAGCAGTCTGTGTGCACTGCAGTATAAAATGAAATCTTGTAAATAAAAATGTACTAGTTAGAAAGAGGTACCCTAAAGCAAAATAGTGAATATTTGGTTTTTTTCTTAGCCTCTTAGAGCTCATCTGCTGCTGTCTTCTCAGAGATCACTTGTGACTTGGATGGACACAAACGTGAAAAAAAACTGCATGTGTTGATGGAAAATCTCACCTATTGACCAAAAGGAACTGATTTATCCTTCTCCCAAATCTCACTTTAACCACATTAGAAATTGGCATTGTGTTACAAAAGAGTTACAGGCAGCAAAGTTTAGAGATTCAAAGAAAACATGTGAAAGTTGACATTGTGAAAATGAAGCCCTGGGAAGCCTAAAATTTGACAACTGGACTTAAGAGAGTTCACAATCTTGGAAATGGCATGTGTGAAGTCTCAAGAAAAAATAATATTTTTTAAATATGCTTATTTAGTAGAAATAGTTCAAGATTTATGCCCCAACGGTAGTTAATAAATTGCAATATATCACTATGATGAATGTGCATTTGTGCTAACTAGAAAAATTAGGATAGCTACGTATGAAAAAGGTATAGTTTAGAAAATTATTGGAAAAAGTGCAAACTAGACAAAAAGAAATTAACAAAATAGAATGTTTGGACTCTGGTTCTTGAAGGATATTTCTATAAACAAAGGGGAGAGGGATTAAGTATTTTTATATCCCAGTTTAATGTATTAAAAGATAAATAAGATTTATATTTATGGGCATAGAACAAGAGAACAAGATCTTCATCTTGCTCACTTTTATTGGCAAGAGATTTTCAGCACTGCCTCTTTGTTTCTGCTGAAAGCAGTCCATGGCCTTCCTGTTACAATTTTAAAGCTATTTAAGATAAGTGAACCTAGCAAATTAAGAAGTACTAAAATCTAGTCTTATTTGTCATTCAACACCACTCTGTTCTTTTACTCTATCATTTCAGCAAATAAAGCTTAACGTCACCACTTAGCGCAGGACAAATCCTAAAAGAGAGAACAGTTATCAGACCCTGAGTTGTTCTAATAGCTCAATATTACTCCTACCAATTTTAGATTACAGTGATGTATGAAAATGAATTCAAATTATTAATGAGGATTCAAAAATCTATATTTAAAATCTGTGTGAAATTTTAGAACCTGGTGTCTGAGGAGCAAAATACAAATATGTTTATTAATTTTCCTAGACCTAACGAGACAAAGCAGGAGGAAATAAGTAGTTATGAGAGGAAGAGATATGAACTGTAGAAGAGGAAAGAAAATATCAAAAAAGGTGAAATACTGGAAGCTATCAAGAATTTTTTTTTAATATGCTAACAGCAATAATCTAATGTCCAAGTTACAAAAGCCAAGTTTATGTTATCTTTAATTAGATTGTTAGGACTTCATTTGACTAACAGTAAAATATTGTCTTTGCAAAAACAGTGTGTTCCTTTTGTTGAGAACTAGACTTCTAATGTAGCAAAGTGTAATTCAAGCAATATCTTCTGTAATTAGGTTGCAACAAATTGGCAAAACACCTCTGCAGAATGGAGAGAGATCGAGTCAAATGATGATCAGAAAGTTCCTTTGCTCACTCACACCAATTAACCATGCTTCTAGGTGTGTTTCTATAGTTGCTTGGTTCTTCTGTGGGGGCTGGTGGCTGGCATTTTTCATGAGGAAATACAAGACAAGATGTGAAGCACGATAGACATCATGCTCATGCAATATGGATGTTATCATGACAGAAGCAGCTTCTATAAGTCACATAAGGTGGTATATCTAAGAATGATTCTAAATCCAAGACAAACCTTTTGCAGATATTTCAAAGATTATTACAATTTATTTCAAATGCCACTTATGGGCACCTGAATTACACATCTAGAAGGCATATATATATTACTCAAGCCATGAAATAATTGTGTTTATCTTTTAGCTGTAACTAATTTTAAACTGGGTCACCTTATTTATGGATTGGCCAAAATAATGAAATCTTGAAAACTATTCCCTGAAATAATCTGCCATCATTTCTGTGCTCATACTCTTGACCTCTATTAGACTCTCCAGCCTTCACAAAGGCTGGGGGTTGCAGCATTTCTTATTTTTAGCATATTTAAAAAATTCTATCAAGAATTTTAAAGTGAAATTTCTAAATAGTGGAGAGTTTCTTCTGTTAATGTTTCACATGAAGAATTGCATTAGTATTTTAGGGAAATAAAAATTTTGCAAATGTTCATTAACTCCTTATATATTTCTGACCCTCATTTTTACTTAATTTTGACTTAGATATCATCAGCTAGTGAGCATCATGATGAAATAATGAGAAGAAGAGCTTTATAAGAAATGTTTATTCTAAATAAAATAAGTTGGTCACTGGCAATACAAATTTGCTGAGTGGTTGCAGAACAAACCACTTCTTGTGCTACACTGTCTTCGGGCTGCTTCAGAGCTTCACCACCTCTGTAAGATAGAAATTCTTTTTTTTTCCAGTACAGATGAATTGTGAAATCACATTGCCTAAATTAGGATTGAAGTTGTAGTCCATTGAACTCCCTCCTTTCTTTCTTCCCAAAGTCTGCCTGAGGTCTTTCTGATAGACGCTGAAGGCAGGATAGTGCCTATGTTTGCTCTGTCCTCGTAGCCAAGGTAGATGATATCTGGTGGATGGAGCTTCTCTTTCTGTCCAAAATCACAGCTCTACAGAATTTGTGACTGATGCCAAATCATATGTACCATGATATCTGATGTTGTTACTCAGAGCTGAAGTAATCTTACATACCAAGATAGTAGTAACTTTCACTAGCTACACCATTCCTTTTGTGGTCTGTGGCTGATAAGATCAGTAGTGAGTTTAATTGATGTGTATATTTACAGTGTCAGGGAACCAGACTTGATGACTCAGGAGGCTCATTCCTGGCCTGTGCACCTCTCCACTGATAACAGATAGCTATAGCTGACTTGCAAACACTAAGGTCAGTATCTAATTATAATTCTGCAGACCTTCTATTTCTTTAATTACACACATGCTTAAAACATTATGCCTCTTATCCACATTCAGTCAGCATACAATTCAGAATCTACAGCTGAACAGAAGTTTAGATAATTGGGTTCCAAATTTTAGAGTTTGTCCTCATTTCAAGGAAGAAACAATTTGCTTACTTGTTAATTCTTTATCTTTAACATGGCACAAAATTAATGAGGATAGAAATGTAATCTTTGCAGTGAATAAAGTAATTCCTGTTATTTGTGCTAGGGATAGACAAACTGAATATGAACAATCCACAGAAAATAGAATTACTTCTCCAGCTACCTCCCTGATACAGTTTGAAATTAAAAAAAAATGAAAGAAAGGAAAAGATGACAGTTTATAGTTCTTGGGACTTAAAGCAGCATACTAGCATCAGTCTGGTGGGGCATTAGGATCCTTGACCTGAACAATCTGGGACAAATTCATGCACTTCTTCAAAATTATTCCTTGAAATGTAGAATCTAGAATGTAGAGAGGTAAGCCAGGGCTGCTGCAATTTGACTTACATTGGGCCTCTAGTTGAAATGTTGGGACAGAATTAAAAGGAAAAACATCACCTTTATTTTTTTCTTTTTTTAATTAGATCTGAAGACAATAAAAAACTTTCAGAATAAGATGATAGGCTGGCACCTATTTTAAAAACAAGATTACTGCAGAAGACGCTGGAAAGCTGGTCACAGGGGATTTGGAGAAGGCTGAGGTATTCAATAACTTCTTTGCCTCAGTCTTCACTAGAAAGGCCTCTGATTGCAAAACTCAAATCTTAAAAACCAAGACCATAAATTGGGAGAAGCAGGATCCATCCCCAGTTTCTGAAGAGCAGGTTTGAGACCACCTGAAGAACTTGGAGATGCACAGGTCTATGGGACCTGATGAGATCCCCCCCCGGGTCCTTAAGGAACTGGCAGATGAAGTTGCCATACCACTGTCCATCATATTTGAAAGGTCATGGCAGACTGGTGAAGTTCCCACTGACTGGAATAAGGGGACCTTAAGCCCCATATTCAAAAAGGGAAAAAAAGAAGATCCAAGAAACCACAGGCCAGTCAGTCTCACCTCTGTACCTGGCAAAATCATGGAGCAGATCCTCCTGAACCTGCTGCACAGAGGTGATTGGAAGCAACCAACATGGCTTCACCAGGGGCAAATCATGCCTGACCAATTTGGTGGCCTTCTATGACGGAGTAACATCATCAGTGGACAAAGAAAGGGCAACAGACATCATCTACCTGGACTTGTGCAAGGCATTTGACACTGTCCCGCATGACATCCTGGTCACCAGACTGGAAAAGAATGGGTTTGATGGATGGACCACTCGCTGGATAAGGAGCTGGTTGAATGGTCGCACTCCAAGAGTTGCAGTCAATGGCTCCTTGTCCAAGTGGAAACGAGTGACGAGTGGTGTTCCCCAAGGATCAGTACTGGGACCAGTGCTATTTAACATCTTTGTAAGAGATATGGATAGTGGGATCGAGTGCACACTCAGCAAGTTTGCAGATGACACCAAGCTGTGTGGTGCAGTTGATACATGGAAGGAAGGGATGCCATCCAGAGGGACCTTGACAGGCTTGAGAGGTGGGCCCATGCCAACCTCATGAGTATCAACAAGGTCAAGTGCAAGGTCCTGCATCTGGGTTGGAGAAATCCACCAAAGCTTGCTGGTTCTGTTGTAGACCCTGAAGATGAAACTGTGTTTTTATTATTCCCAGTATTATCCCTCTTTCAAGTTGTTTTTTTTTATTATAGAAGGAAGCTGACCATTTTGAAGAATATGATCACAAGACTTACTCCTTCTTACTTTTCTTCTATTATATGGAAAAGTACGAAGGGCTTAATCTTATCTTGGTATGTTGCTATACAGGAATTTAAGATCTTTTCTCCTCAGATTTTGTATGAACATCTTCATTAGGGTACTGTTCTGAAAACTCAGCAAGTAGTCTATTTTAATGAGAAAGGGACTAAAATAATGCAAACAGAATTTTGTAGCTTCTAGACAAGTTAGTAAAATGCCTAGAACACAGTAGATATATCAAAATGTTTTCAAGCATTCAAGGTATAAGAATATTAAAATATTTATAAAAAGGCAAAAAAAATTTAATTCCATTTGCCTGTCTATAGATAATTGTGTTGAAGTATTCTATCAAAAAATTCCTAATCTAAGTCTTCAGATATAGTATCAGTAGCAACTTTTCAAGGAGAAGGTAGGGCAAGGATATAAAACACATGACTGTGCAAGAAACTCATTTAAACCCATTTTATCATTTATGGCCAAGAGTTACATAGGATTAATTTTTTCACAGTAACAGCTGAGGTTCTGCTATGCATCTTTTTGAAAGCCTCAAAAAGAGGTACTCAAGTCTTGCCACTGTATGCATTGTAACATGAAATTCCAATAAGTGCATGCATAATTTAAGTGGGCTAGATACTCCCTTCTGTACATGCCCATTTTTATCCAACAGGTCTAGCTGAGGGTTCCTGTGGTTCCTCCCATCAAATGGATTATGCAGGATTGCATACAGCCATCATGAAGTCAAAATTCCCAAATGGAGAGCATTTTTGGTTATATCTACCTAATTTGCCAACTGTAACACCTTGCTTTGGAAGTTATTGCTATGCTATGCCTTTCTTGCCAAGCCATGAAGGATTTTAACTATTAATTTCTCATTGTAATCTAACATGACAAGAAACTAAATCCTGTGTAGCAAAAGTTTGGAGCACGGTGAACAAAGTCAATAGCACCAAAACGCAGAGCACAAAATCTATAAAACAAACTCACATTTTGACCCCGTTCTTTTTTGGTGGATGATCACAGGTAGGTGAGAAGACATTCTTGGGCAACTGCACAGATCATTATGGCTCACAAATCCTTACATCAGCACTCTTCCCACAGAATATCTAATATTCACTAATTGTTACTGCATAGAAAGAAGAAGATCCACAGGTTTCTGGGAAGAGGAGTTTTAAGGGATAGAGGAGAACTGCACACTGTCAAGATTCATGACCGAGCACCCCAGACTGTTTTCTATCAAGAACATTTGCATTAATTAGATATTTTACCATCAGCAAAAATGCATCAGTTATTGCCACAGCAGCCTGCCCTTACGCGCTCCAAGGTTAAGCCAGATGTTCCTGTTACACCCCCGCACCAGTCTCTGTCGCTTAGCTCCCAGCAAGAACAGAGAGAAATGCAGCAATTGCTCACTGTGCCAGCAGCCTCTCTGCTTGCCCCTTAATATTATGTTAAAATGAACTGAGATTGCCATATGGGAATCCTTTGCTTATGGATTCAGACAATGCTTAATGGGACTAAAAGCAAATTTTGTTAGATACAATGCAAGGAAAAGAACAAAAGACTGTACGATATGCTTATATTTTTAATTCTTTAGCAACTCACTGCGTCACATGAACAGCAAAACCAGTGGTATCCACATAACATTTCTTATTTCAAAGTAAGAACCAGTTATTTTGATTTATTTAAGCACAACACACATCAGCTATCACAAAAATGGATGCAAATTCTAGTTAAATCTCCTATCAAGCAAAGTTAAATGCCTAATAAGCTGTATAGCATGGGCATAAATGTAACAGCTTGCCCTCAAAAAGTGAACTTTATGGTGTGTCCCTGGAAATGCTGTTCAGACCATCTCATAAGTGCACGAAAATATCAATTTATGTCATGTAGATTTATAAATTCTAATTTGCACAAGAAGACCATATTCATCCTGGGGTGTATTAGAAAGGGCATAGTTAGTAGGTCAAGAGAGGTTCTCCTCCCCCCTCTACTCTGCCCTGGTGAGACTACATATGGGACATTGTGTCCAGTTCTGGGACCTTCAGTTCAGGGAGGACAAGGAGCTGCTTGAGAGAATCCAGTGCAGAGCCACAAAGATGGTGAAGGGAGTGGAGCATTTCCCTTATGAGAAAAGGCTGAGGAGGCTGGGTCTCTTTAGCTTGGAGTAGACTGAGGTGTGACCACATTAATCTAAATATGTGAAGGGTGAGTGTCAGGAGGATGAAGCCAGTTTCCTCTCGGTGACATCCAATGACAGGACAAAGGGCAACAGGTACAAGCTGAAATATAGGAGGTTTCCCATAAATATGAGAAAAAACTTTATCACAGTGATAGTGACAGGATACTGGAACAGGCTGCCCAGAGATGTTGTGGAGAATTGCAATTCTGTCACAGTACCTCTGTAGTAGCACACAGCAGTTTTTCAGATGAACTCTCACTAGGAAAATCAGAATAGTTGTGACATCCAAATTAGTTTTACTAATTTAGAAATTAATAATTAGTATGTCCGATTGGATTTTGGTACCATACCATCAAGATAAACAGACATGTAGCTACATATTCATATATTGCTTGACTCAATTTTAATATGCTTTTATTTTTAGGTTTCACTCACAGTAATCAGTGTGGGAAGAAATACTGAAGAAATCTTTTTGATCTGATGCCCAGTATTAAATTAGATAGAATACTCGCTCTCAAAATTTATTTCAGCAGATGACATTGTCAGCTATCTAATTATTTAGTCCTTTTTGGCACAATGTAATTTAAAAAGACCTTGTATGAAGGCAAAGCACTTAATAATTCCCCAGCAAATTAGTCCCTTTGGTGCAATACTCAAATGCATGAGAATGAAGACAAAAAAAAAAAAAAAAAAAAGAAAAAAAAAAAAAGNGATAAAAAACAATCAATAAAAAAAAAAAAAAAAAAAAAAAAAAAAAAAAAAGAGAGAAGAAAAGAAGCCTCTCTCATGTCAGTATGATGTTGCTGCAAGTACCAAGAACTTTCTACCCTGTTAATACCAGTGGGCAGCTTGTTTCAACTGGACATTTACCTTACTGCATTGGAAAGGGATTACATTCCTTCTGTATGATATTCTTTGATAATGTTCAACAGCATTTGCTTAGAAAACTTGGTTCCATTTGTCTGCTGAGAAACACATATGCATGTTATAGACCTGCCTGGACTGTAAGGAGAAAATCCAGGAATTGCTTCAAAAGCTTTTACTGACATAACCAGAATTTATACACTTTCCCCCACTCCTTGCGTAGCAGGAATTGAGGTGGTTGAGGAAGTGTTTGTGTGATAAATCTTGGAAGGTCTGAAGCTTAATGAAGGGGCTTTATGAAACCAAGCATCCAAGAGGAAAAAACATACAAGATGCCAACCTCTCATGGAAGAATAAGGTAGAGTCAGAGCTGGCAAAGCCTTCTTAAGCTACCAAATCAAATGCCTAGCAGGGAAAATAAATGGAAGAAGAACTGAGTATCCTGGTATTTCTATTAAAACAGACCAACAGAGGTTATAAAATAAGCCTTTGTCATTTATTTCAGCATGAAAGCAGAGAATAAGAAGGCAAGGGATCACTAGAAATAATTTTCCTTGAAGAAGGCTGTATGTTTAAAAACATGATCCAAAAATAATTGGGAAGGTCTCTCTCCCAGTGGTCAAATTACAGCATTTGGAAAGCAGACCAAATAATATCTAGGTAAACTGCAGTTATGGACTCTTCTATGGAAGAAAGGTGTGCCTATCCTACAGTATATCCAAAATAATATGTCTTGGCTGTAAGAATGCAAGAGAGTATCTAAAAGCTAGTCACTGAAAGATAGTGATGTTTCCAAAATATTAGTCTAAAAATGGTACTTCATTATTTGAAATATCTGAAAGATATTTTGTAATATCAGGAATTTGAGCAGGGGAATGGTGAGATATAACTTTATCAGTCATTTCCCATAGTTGAGTTGTATTTCCTATATCCACCATAACCAGGAACTACAGCCGAAATTCGGAGCATGTGACAAAATGAAAATCTGGTGATAAGAATCACAGACTTTTCCTCCTGGGTGATGACCCAATTACTTTCTTAATCACTTCCTAACAGTATTTTATTAATTCACTGGGAGATGTGAGTATGCATGCATGATCACAGATAGTCACTCAAGTATTTAACTGATATCAAAGAGGTTCTAGCCAGCACATCAATAAAGTTGTGTTTAGGAACAGGCTGAAAATTAGTATATTTTGCACAATCAGAGTAGGAGTGTTTTGTATTTATGCCCTGCTCTTTATTGTATTCAGCAGAAAGACAGGAATTTGGTTCCTGCATTTAGTAGAGACAGCAACTCACACCATCAATTTAGTTGTATGCCACGCTGCACATATTTAGAATGATCAGGGAAATATGAGTTTGCCCTAAATAATTCCATGATCATCTGACCCATTTTCCTTCCACTATCCCTACTACTAAAGGATGTGAATACTCGATTTACAATGTCCAGAAACAGTAGTGACATTTTTCACATAAACATACACACAGGCTCATTGCACATCTCAGTGCAATGGCTGTATAGTCACCCTAGCCTGCTCCATGAGAACCAGTTCACATCCCACATGGCTGTGCCATGCCATCCAAGTAACATGGGTTTGTATTAGCTCACTGTAATTTCTTCCTCTTAACCCGAGGTCATTACACATCAGGAATACTAAATTGCTCCTTAGTGTGGTATTAATAACAATCCCAAATACCTCTTTCCTGCAAATGTTTTGCAGCTGTAACTGATTACAAGGAGTAAATCAAACAACATTTCACCAAAGTCTCTTTCCTTTAGTCAAATGGCAAAGTTACACAAGAGAGTCTTAGTTAAAAATGTAGTTACCTATTAAGTTTTAAAGTCCTATTGTTCTCCCAGGGGTGAAAAGGAAAGTAAAAGTGAAACTCTAGAAAGATTTAACTTCACATTAGTGACATTTTAAATGGCACTAAACTAGCGGAAATTGTAAAAGTCAAGAAAAACTGACAAACAGAGTAGTTATTACTAAAGCTAAGTTCATTATGCTTTTTTTAAAATTTTATTCTCTTTGGCTACATGTAAGCTACTGCAATGTAACATGAGTATTAACAAGTGATGTTACTCTATTGCTATATTTTATTGCAATATATCATACCCCAGCACAGAAACTGATGATCTATGCTTACTGCATAAAAGAATCTTGCTTTGGGCTCAGAAATTTTGAAAGCTGCTGGATTCAAGGGGACCTAGGAATGACATTGAACAAAAAAATTAGGCATTAGTTTGCAATGCAATGTGGCTGCCAGAGAAGCCACTTTGGGGCCATTTGTGTAAATGTTTCATGCCAGAAACCATGGAGATAATATTCTCTTTCTAAATGACTATAATATGGATTCTCAGCCTGATGGTTATGAACAAAGCCTCAAACTCTTTGACCTTCCCTTTCTCTTGAAAAAAGGAGGGAGGTAAAAACAAGATGTACATATGTGTGATGGGAGTTCAATATGGTAAGGTCGACATGGACGTAGAAAAAACTGAGCATTGTTTCTCAGATAAGAATGCATGGAATATTAGAAAAATCACATTGCCCAAACCAAGAAAGAAAATTCAAAAAGCAGAAGTAAGTGCAGGTACTATAAAATTTGGTAAACTATAGCATAATAATTCAACAAAAGTTAAAACTAAGCTCACCTACTCAGGGAAGCAAGATTGTTTTAGGACTTCTAAAGATGTGCCCAAGTTCAAAATATTTTCACAGGAATGGATATTCCTGGACTGAGGATATTTGTTGAAGTGAAAGTGAATTTTCACTATCTTGACCTTTTTCTGCTTCAACATTATGAATAGCCATTTCATTGTATATTTACAAAAATTAAAAAGTAAAATCGGAATACTTTGCAATTTTTTGAAAATAATCAAGAGTCTCCTCACGCTCACTGAGATTTCCATGCAGGTAAGCAGAGTCCTTCCCTGTCTACAGGACAGTTATCACTTATATAAAAGAGGTGATGATGCCATTTCCCTACAAGGCATAGGCTAGAAAACCAGTGAAGAGCTGGTATTGCCATTGGAGAAAACAGTTCATTTTAACATAGCGAGATTAGTACCATTACAGCTGAGGAAGCTGAGTGCAGTACTCCAGTAGAGGTCAGAGGGAAAAGTCCAAGCTCTACCAGCTGTGGGGCTGCAGTCAGTTCAGTGGACTGCTCTCACTGCTGCACTCCTCCTCTCTGGGCAGCAGCATCCTGGGTTGTGGCTGATATTGGGTAGGAGCTGTCACTACCAGAAGCAGATACAGCCTCCTGGTTCATTCCCGAGGATCCAACAGTGGGCTGAAGGAAAGCATCAGCATCTCCTAGGCTTGCACTAGCATCTAGGCCTCCTTCCAAACCAGACTGTTTAAGGAATAATAAAACAAAATCCAATTAAAATGTTACACTAAAATGTCTTTAAATGTTGTAACCTGTTGTCTGAGTAAAGTCCCAACCAGAGAAGAAGGCAAAAATGCTTGATAGGTGGTGCAGGAACTCACATTAAATCTACTGAATTCTCTGCTAACGTGAGCTTTTAACTATCAAAATGTCTGTTAGGGGAAGAGGTTTTTGATTGCCTGAAGTCAGCCTGAATCAAGTGTGAAGACCTAGCTACTCAAACATTCTTTTTCTGCATGGTTCAAGTAGACAAGGATGATTAACATTCTGCTGCTGTTTACTTGACTTTTACTCAAGTTATACACCCATCCCAAAGGTTATCTCAACTTATTGCTTGTGCTAACTGCTTTTATTGAGGACAATGTCTTGTAACATTAAGTGAAAAGCCACACAGTAGAAGGAACATAAGCAATTGCACAGGGCATTAACTTCATATGTGCATAAAGTGTCTTTTATGAAATATGGGCAGTTGAAAGTGCTAATTATTCTTCTTTCAGTTACGATTAAAAACACTTGAAGTAACTGTGTCATTTTCTAGCTGAAACGAGCATCGTGAAAAGATCATTCTTTCATAAAAGATAAAATTAACTGAACATCAGCTTAGTGCACCAGCCAAACAGCACTGTCAAAAGTTTAATCCAAAATGATAATACATCACTTGCTTACAAACTAAAAAAAATCCTTAGCTGATGAGATGAATTCAGGAGTCTTCAAGAACTAACTACGCAATAGTCAGTGAAACAAAATATGCAACTATGAATGGTAGAATCTGATACCACAGGATAAAATCCTCAGGGGAAAAAAAGGAATGAAAGAAACTACCAGCTTATGGAGACATTTTATGGAATACGGTGTACCACATAATTATCATCATCGTCATCATAATCACCCAGGTTGGAAGGGACCTTTCAGGTCATCAAGGCCAACTATCACCCCAACTCCAAGAAGCTTTGTACCAGGACAGGGACATGTACTCTTGACCCTCAGATTAGGAGTCTCATACTCTTCCAACTGAGCTATAAACATCCAGGTATAATGAGTTCACATTAACGTTACTGCTATGAATAATTTGTTTTAGTGAAGATTTAAGTAGTCAAAAAGAACTGAATTGGTTTGCAGAGGCCATTTTCTGCTTACTTTAGGGTCTAATGCAAATAATTTTTCCAATAATATATTTTTCTGAAAAAAGGGCTCCAGTCTCTTGCTATTAATTTTTATTCTTACCTTCTTTTAATCTGTGGGGGTTTTATTGAAAAGTTTGGGTTTGTGATCCAGCCTTATAATATTTTATTTATGGACAACCATAAGATGGAATACATAAAAATTTGATACCACAGTTTCATTTTAAAATACAGTGTCTATGCATTAGCTAGGAAGACTGTATCTTTCAGGGTTGCATTTGTTCAACTAATACAAACCAGGATCTGCCTTAAGTATTAGGGCAGAGAAAACAACATCCACAGTAATTTGAAGGTTTTTTTTGGCTTGTTATTATCTGATGCAGCAGATTTTAGGTATTTTAAGTCTCTGATCTCAATGAAAGTATCAAAGGATAGAAGTACAGAGCTGGGTCTTCTCCATCATAAATCATGAATTAGTTAGAAATGTATTTGAAGTGAATAACAAAGGAAAGTCCAAGCACAGCAAAGATGTTATCTCTATGTTTGATATATGAAGTCTAAGAACATTTTTCTAGAGAAAGAGAGAAAGCCAATTCAACTACTTGAAGTTACGGGGAATTATTTCATGTAACTTTGAGGTATACTCTTGTGGCCTGAATACAGTTCATCCTCTCTCAGAAGTGTTTTTCTTTTTTTTACATTGTCATTAAGTAATGATACAACCTTTCTTTTATGTGTATGTCATTGAAAAGGATTATAACCCTTTCTTTTTATGTTGCTGTCAGCAATTACATAATACAATTATGTGCAATAATTACATGTTCCTATCAAAACTGTACATACATTTTTTATACTTTCAGAGTAACTTAACATTCTCTTCTTTCGTCCTTCCATATTTTGAAGAAAATGCAATAAATCCCTTACATATCTCTAGGGGAAAAAAAAAAAGAACTAAAATTCCAGTAACAGAACTCAGGCTAGTTCAGGTAATCTCAGCCACTTGTGATCCCAAGATAGCCACTGTGAGCTCTTTGATTCTCCATAACAGCTTCTGGGACAGGTCAGTCTTTGCTTCTGTCATTTTCCTACCTCAGCTAAGCAGCTTAACCAAGAAAATGTGTCATTTGCTATTAATTCTAGGCAAACCCTCTGTCATCTTTCCGTCTCATGGCTGCTCACAGTTCAGGATACCTTTATGCCCAGAAGGGGAGTGTAACTGATGTTACAAATCTGCCATGAGTCTAAGTGGCATTATATTTCCTTCTACAGATCTGAAAATCAAGCTTTAAATTTTACTGCCAGGAATCAGTAGGATGTGCAATGTCATGAGTTCATACTGGATGAGCCCACTGAAAAAAATGTGCCTTCTTCTGATACATGCACAAGGAAGTTGTTCTACCCCCCAAAACCATAGCTCTCCCTAGCACATGGAGAAAGTCTCCCTACCAATGGAGATAACCAACAAAAACTGCACATTAAAACCAGTGTGCCATAGGGAAGATCAGCATGGGTCTCTCTGCCTAGAACATAAGTCAAACTTATGGCAGCCACCAAACCTGTGAACAAGCTGTTTAGTAGATGGGTTGCTATTCTTTTCAGGATCATTAATGAAGTTGTTTTTTACATTGCCATTGCTGTCTAGTTATTATAAGTTCCAGTCCAAAATCTGATGTCCCTTTCTTCGGGCAGTTGATAACAAGGCAGTTGATAACTAGAGGAAAAAGTGTCACAATTCTTCTACGTAACAGTAGAGAATTTTGGGAATAACTAAAATTTTAATTGGAAATTGTCTCAGATACTGCATTACATTTGCCTCTTTAGTGAGGAAAATTTAAAAAAAAAAAAAAGATAAAAAGAGAGATACATTTATATTAGCAAAAATTAGCAAAATTGGCTTTGGGAAAACTATTAGAAGTGTGTAATCTAGCCCAGAAACCCAGTTCTGTCTCATCAAATGAAAGTTAGCAGGGAATATGTTACATTTACATGTAATTATTTCAAGGGCAAATTTGCCTTGGCAATGTGCAAGCCCTGATGGCATACCTATCAGGGCTGAACACTGTTCTTTCTCTATCCATCTTTCTAGAAATGTTTTCAGAAGAGAGAAAGCTTTAAAATATATTTCCACTAATACAACCTGCACTAGATTTTTATGTCTGCAATTGTCTTTTTTATAGATTACCAGTCCTCCAGGATAATCTTTCTTCATGATATTGCAGTCAAATCCAATGCTGTATCTCTAAAATTGCTGTCCCTTTCACAATTGGTCTAGGTTCTTCCATGCCCCTTCAATTATTGCCCAACCTTAAAGCTTCTTCAACACTAGAATGAGTTTATCATTGAATTTAACAGCTATTGAACTGCATAAATGTCATTGATGATGGTTTATTCAATAAATCACAAACTTGAAAATATTAAGCACTGCTAAATATACTCTGGAACATTTGAAAATACTGCTTCAGTAGTTCTGCCTCAGTAAGCCAGCTAGCACCTCTCTATTGTTGTCTTACCTTTCCTAACAAGGCCTTTCTTGCTTTAAATTTCAATTGAATGTACTCATTCCATCCAAGATTCTTATTTGGGATTTATCTATAGAAAATTTTCAAAGCTAAATTCCTCTAAATAAGAATTGGTGCTTGTTTAATTTTTTTATCAGCAGTTTTAAAATCTACACTTTCCAATTTCTTAATCATATACAAAAATCTTAAACCAATCATTAGAAAGATAAATTCACAGCCTACTGCTGAAAGGTCACATTTTCAATGTCAGTCAAAGCTGGACTCTCCTCCAGTCTACTCTCTTGACTGCCATGGATGACTAAAAAGTGTAAGAAAAGCAGCAAAATAGGACAGAATATCTTAAAAGAATAATTCTGGATTATAAGATAAAATCTGAAAACTTTTGTATTTAGTGCCACTCTTCACTGCCTTCCCTGTATTTTTCATTCAGTAATTTCAATATCTTTAGGAGAAATAACAGTTTGCTTATTACAACCTGCATGGGGATTTTAGAGATATATATAGTTCAGTTGTTTCAGAACCATCTGTGAACATGATACAACACTTGTTAAGGAACAAATTTAGATCTTCTCTAAGGAGAAATCTTACTAAATAATGCATGTTTAAGAGGCTTAGTACAAAAATAGAGATGTTCTTTTTTACACTTCAGATAAATAAACAAATAAATAACACAGCAAAAACACATTAGAAGCCATTTGGATAGCTGTTAGGTATTACTTCAGTGTTTTGAACTGGGAAAATTTTTTAGAATTAGTTTATGGAATGCACAAACATGTATTTACATAGACCTCTGGTTGTGTGGGTAGAAGTGCCACTGGGCATTGCCAGCACAGGCAGCCACAGTCCCAGGGAAGCCTCAGCTGCTGCTGTCATTTGGACACTCAACTTTTCTCAACCTTTCTCATATCTGTCTCTTCTGCTGGCAATAAATTCTCAGCTGAGGAGTCAGAGGAACAAGTCCAGCTCTCCTGACTGATGCATCAGGTAAATGTTTTACTTCAGAGAGTAAGAAAAGAAATGGAGTTCGTAAAGGGGGAAGTTCATGGAATTCTAGATGGAGAGAGAGGTCTCCACTCACAGTTCTTCCTACATGCTCACCACTCTGCAAATGTCCTCTCTACTACAACACCAAAAGTGAATTTTGTGCTTCCTGGTCAAGAAAGCAAAAAGAGCATTTTGTTCCTCCTACTTAGTGTCTGAAACAGCAAAATCTGGGACAGGTCATTTCAGTTTTGTCCAGCCTTTTAAGAGGCTATGTATACCTTATGTTCTTTACATTATCTATCTCCATAGAACACTTTGATATAAAACATCAGCAGCAACATTATCAATCAAGTTTAATTCATGTGGTATCAGTTTTGAATTGCAAAGACTTGAATGAACTCTGTGTGCTCATACAAGGAGACACAATGATCACTGAAGCTCCTGCTGTCAACTGCTTCTTTAGGTGCAACATTATTTAAAAGCCATAAAGTCTGATCCTACCCCAAACCAAATTTTTTATATCCAGTTTACTTAAAGTTTCTATGTGTTATTAGAACATTGCTGAAGCCTGGCAGCAAGGAATTTCTTCCTAAGCCAAATAACCATGAAACAAGACTGTAAATTTTCATAATAATAATGAAGTGTAAATTGACATTTAAGTGTTCTCAGTTTATGCTGCTGAAAAAGCAAGGATAAAATTGTACTTAACATCAAATACGAGTTTTGATCTGCCAGATACCATAAATCATATCAGCAATGAACATTTAATTTGGTATTAACAATTGATTGTATCAAAATACATGTTTCCTTTGTGTAAAGCATTTTAAAAGGACTGTAACAAGCAATAAATATACTTTTAAATTACATATATTATGTATCAAAAATTAAATTTGCTTTACACAGGCACTCACACCCAATTAGTTAACACAGCTGCCTTCAGTCATCTATCATGTTCTGTAGGTCTGAGTGTCATAATGACATAACACTATAAGAACAGCAGCATAGCAATATTTTACTGTTCTGTTTCTCATACAAAGGAATTTCATCTCTTCCACTCACGAATAATCTGATCTAAGCTGTATAGCATTTCTTCCAGTCATAGGGATAAGCGGAAAATGCTGAAATGTCAGCAAATCTTTGATGTGAATCACTGAACACAAGAGACTTAACTAAGAAGCAGAGGCAGAATGTAATAATGGGGCAATCAGCTTATCAATAAGAACACTTTTCCTTTTCAAAAATAGCTAACTTGTTTGTCAGAGGACAGGGAAGAACCTCTGAAATTGCAATTTCTGATAATTAAAATATATTTGAGATGGATAGGTATATATGTAAAAAAAGAATACCCATGCCTTTCTAAATACTTAGTGAAAGAGATAGGTTGTCTGGTAAAACTGAGAAGGTTTAATGAGGACTGCGCCAGTGTTCCAGCTAAAGTCAGGCTGGGATCCTGCTGGATTATTGCTCATGAGAGTCTATAATCTTCAAACAAAGCAAAGAAATTAGAGAGATGTGCAGCCTCTCAAACTAATTGGTTATGTATTTAAAACCTAAATTCCTAATAGTATGTTCTGCCATAGATATCAGTCTCCTTTTGCAACCAATGGGACAGACTAGGAAAAACAGGGGAAAAAAAAGATTTGTTTTTTATCTTCTTATCTAGAAAGGTAGATATTTTTCATAGATTCACTCAAGTGTTACATATGCATTGCATCTTGATGTATGATCAAAGCCTCACAAGTAAAACAGAGTCACTTTATTTCATGACCATGATCTTTCCTTGACAATATGAGACAATCAAACTTGACTCAGTTTCAGAATTAATGTCAATCTCACCTCCAGCTGCCACATGCTGACTCTGAGAAAGCATGTTCTACACTAGACTAGAAATCTGATAAGAGAAATACAGACTACTCTGCTTTTCTGATATGTGTTAGTCTTCTGAGATTTTAAGATGGTTCAGTGAAGCATGCCAAACACTCTGTGAAATAAGCAGCTCTTACTTTTTGAAACTTGCATCCTTTATATTTTATACCTGCTCCCTGTAGAACTTAGCTGGAACAAGTTTTGAAAACAAATTTCATTTAGTAGGAAGCAGATGACTCATATTTTGCACACTATATTTTAATGAACTGTACAAGACTGCATTATAGTACAACATGGAAGGTGTATCTTAACACACACTGACAACTAATTTAACTATGCAAATAAGAGTTTTTAAATTATTTGTTGCTTTAATAAAAGAAAAACTTCAATATAATATTAACAGCAAATTTTAAATGACATAATTCTGTTGTGTTATAGCAACATCATACAATCTGCAGTGAAAACAATCTTCATTGCACTTCTGTTTGCAATGTGGTCCAATGACATAATCAAATTTACAGAAAAAACTAGTATTGGACTAATGTATGTGCAGTGCTTATAATGGAGGAATACTTTGGAGACAGCTAAATGGTCTTTGGCAGGCATTGGCTTTGTCGTACAGTTACCTTATGTGATGTTGTCTATTTACATGAGAGTACCATTATAATTCTAGCAAAAAATATAGCAAAGCACAGAGTGCTTTGTCAATTTAAATAAAGCATATCAGAAGTGGCATCCCACCTAATTTTTTGTCTTCCTTCCTCACTGAAATTCACATCTGAAACAAGGTCCTCACCAAATTTGACTGCTTTCATCTACTGAGCTCTCAGATGCACATACTCATCTGTATGATTCTGGTAAAGACCTTCAGAAGTGACACTCGTGCAAGAAGTAAAACAAGTGCCAGACCACACTTTGGCCACAAGATTTTTCTTTGATTTAGCTTAATAAACCTGAAATTAAGTTCTTCCGTGATCAAGGATCAACTAATCTGCAGCAATTCTTCATTATTTTTTTTTCCACATCATATACCCTAACCTGTCCTTGAAGCTGCCTGTCCTTCAGCATCTCCAGCAGGAGTCTTTTCCTTGTCACATCAAGAGATGACAGATAAATAAAACAGCTTTTTGCTGTGTCACTGAGGGAAAACACCAGGTTCTGTGACGAAATTAAAAAAATCTGACAAGATGCAATTTACTAGTCCTGTTGCAGTGTTTTCAAGAGCCTCTAAAACTGTTTTAAATCATGCTTTAATGACAATCTTAAGTCCAAGCCACAAGATCAGATAGATTTAGTTCTTTTTTGTCCATGTGAGAAATATGGATAATCCTTCTTTTCTATCAAAATTGGTTGCTACTATTCTTGAGGACATGAACAATGCTAAGCTAAAGAGTAGCCAGATGTACTTTTCCTGAAGACTTACTCTATTTTTCCTTAGCAGTATTCAGACAATAATTGCTTCAGAGATCACTCAAGTACCAGTTTCAGAAGGCTAATTGTGAACTGTGCCATAATATAAATATCAAGAACACAAATTTATTGCAGCAGCAATATGTCCAATGTGCTCCTTTTCTTTCTATTTTAATTTCCCACAGTGTTTTCATTTCCTAGGGGAGATTCTACCTTTCTTTAAAATCTGTCGGAATTGAAAGAAGCAGTGACATTTCTGATAAAGAAATGTGCTATTGGGAACTACTCAACAAGCAAAACCTGAGCAAGAGCTCTGGTCTTCCTCTGCTTTGTTTTGCCTGCAAGTGGTATCACTTCTGCTACCCTCCTCCCAAATCTTTCTTTCTTTCTCATATCAGAAAATCTATATGTTCCTCAAAAAGTTAGTCTTCTACAAACAAACTCATAAAAACATAGAAAATCTTTTATTTTGTTCTTTCAGTATGCTAACCTTTCAGTAACCACACATGTCTTTATAAATAGCTTCCTCTAATTGTCCTTTCTACTTTTTTTTTTTTAATTAGTTTCAGATGCCACCACATCCATTTTAATCATAAGTGTTTGGGGAATATATTACTCTCTCATAGGGAAAATTAACTTATATAAAGGGGTTAAGATAGAAAATTCATGTATTTCATAGGAATAGTTTTTCTGTCAAGTGTGCTGGCAATTTTTCTTCCTCTTAGAGCTTTGGGGTTTTTTCTGCCTTCTTGTTAGACCTTACCAGCTTTTGCTTGTAATTTCCTTGTATAGCCTATGTTACTGAAAAACACTCGGAATTATAGCTTTAGGTATTAATTGTACTTGTTTTCATTGCACCAGTGTATTTCGCTTCAACTAGGTGGTGGGATCTTGTTAATGTTTCTTCTGACTTTTTTAGAAATAATCAAAGACCAAACTGCCTGAAGGCTATCTGCCATAGATATACATATTTACTGGATGCAGAATAACATCAATAGCCTAACTTCTTGCCTTCAGAAGGAGGAGAAAAAGTCTCTGGAGTTCTTCTCCCACTACGCCCTGTCGATCCAACAATGCCTTTTCCTTACCTACCTCTCCCATGGAGCCCAAATTACCTGCCTGTTCCAAGAGTTCTTCTCCCTCTTCTCACATCAGAACTTCTTGTAGAGTAATTATGAGTAAAAGTTCATAAAAAGAGGAAAGACCCACCTTCAATGGAGATGTGTAAAAGCATTTACTCAGGCTGCAAAAGGCCAAGTGTCAAATGCCTCATAAAGTCTAAATGAGAAGACCTAGAGGTGTGAGTCTCATTTTTTTGTCAACAAAGCTCCTTTTGTGTATGTGAGAAAGTGAACCTCAAAGCCAGACAGAGCACAGAACAGCATGAAACACAATTCTTCATGTGGACTTTTTTTAAAATGGTTATGTGAGCCACAGGATAGGAAAATAAAGACTATTTCACAGAGATTAAGTATATTAGCTTTAATGAGAAGGGAAGAGGGGTTGTAGACAGGGAATCTCCTCTTCCAATGTATATTTCGGAACTGAAATTAAAAAGCCATGTCCTTCAAAATTCTTTAAAAGTTCTTCTGAAATCCAACTATTATGTTGCATGCCATGAAGACTTAAATCATATATATGTTCATCACTCTGAGACCATGTGACAGAAAAATACCTTATATATCTCAAGTGATTAAAAAATTTATTTATTGAAGATGCAGTTGGTGAAAAATACAAAGCATGTAGAAAGAGGGCTCTAATTACTTCTGCTAAGTCAGGTTTGAGCACAAGTAATTACAGTCTTGAAAAATACACAGGAGGAGCTAAATTATTGGATGTCTCCTTATTGTCTCTTAAGAATTAATGTGCAAAAAAAAGGAAGTTAATTTTAAAAGGGTGTTTTGGACAATTACCAAAAAAATATATGAGGTCCACATGGTGGAATATATCAGTAAGCTTTACTATTTTCACAAAAAGCCTACCTGAACATTAAATACAACTGCTGTATTTCATTCTTAGTATATAGATACATTCTTTATGGAATCTGTGATACTAATTTAGAATTTATAAGGACTGATTAAGTGCCCACTGAAGTCAACAGATAAAATTCATTGACTGCAAGAACTGGGGTCTACTAGCTGATGCCAAAATGTTTAAATCAGATAATATTATTTATTTAAGACCACTCCACATCTTCTGAAACAATACCATAGAAAAGATAGCCTATTTTTTGGAAGAGTGAGCATGCATCTAGGAGGGTCTCTTCTGACACATCTTTAGATGAATTGCTAGGAAAATAAAATGACAGTCCATAAATAGAAGCTGGTATGCTGCAGCAGAATAATGATTCTTCCATTTGGTATTCTCGACAAAGAGGACAAAACCAATTCAATCTGCACTGCACTGCATTATGGCATATTACATCCATTATTTCAAACAAGCAGGATTAGAATATAATTAATGTGAAGTCAGCTTGCTATTAATGTCTCATGAATATGATGCTTTATGTTGTTTACTAGTATATTGTTATCTGTATTCTGTATCACATATTACTCTGATCAGCCTTAATTTATTTAAGTTTGTTCCACTTCTTATTTTTAGTGGGAAGTATATTTTATTCACTAATCTACATCATTTGAGAACCATCCTCCCTGACCAGACTCAGAACTTATATGAGATTTCCTTAGCTACACATGCTATCACAAAATTTGAAAATTCCCTTCAAGTCTTCCTTCAATTTTGTTCTTACCTCATGGGAAGTATTGCTTTGAGAGAGGCACATCTGAATCTTAGGCACTTACTCAAATTAAGCCATGGTGTCAGTTCCCAGGTATGGATGTGTTTGTAGAAGTGTTGTTTAGTAAATTCAATAGTCAAGGTGTTGGAGTTTCTTCTGGGAACTTTTTAGAAGGTTCAGCTGGAAAAAATCAAGGGGCGTGTAGCAAAAAGGGATCACAGTTTGTTTCCAGCATCATTGACTCACAGTGTTGGGTAGGATTGCTTGCTCAAAAGAGAATTTATTCTCTTTTTACCCTCTCTTGGAACAAAGCATTTCCTCCATCCTTTAAAAATTCAAACACCAAAAGATTTTATGTGTTATAAACAAAATTTAGAGAGCATTGAAGGCAGGAATATAGAACCTACTACAAAAATGTTTACTATTGACGTTATTTCTATTTACAGGCAGTATGGCTTCCATGAGATCTTCCGTAGGAGTGTAAGAGTAAGGATGCCACCCCATCTGAATATTAAGCACCAAAAAAATATAGGCTATGTGGTTTCTGGAGACTTTCCTTCAAAACACCTATCCCAGGGAATCCTTTGGTATTGATGCTGACGTTTCTACCCATTGCCTCAAATGGGTGCTGATCTCTATCCATGGTGTGCAAAGTAATCTCAGAACACAATCACAGGAACCATTTTCATAATATTTTTATGCTACAACCTGTAAAAAATATAACTCCATTTTTATCTGCATTATTTTCTGGCACAGTAGCTAATTTCACCATCTTAATTACATGCAATACCAGTAATCTCAGCATCAGCTGCAGCTCTTCCAATTCTTATATCCAAATAAGCTGTCAGATTGACATAGTTTCTCTGAACTTTCAATAATTATCTTATAATTGAAAAATACATCACTTTCTGCATAATATTGCACATGATTAATCAATGTGATGAACTGCTACTGCATTTTCTTTGATTTATGATAGAATGACTCCTCGTGTTATGGATACACAAAATATGGTTGCTCTTAATGCATCAAAAAGAAAGTTTACTTTTAGAATCTTGCTTAACATAACTACCCCTATGTACAGAACAGGAAAATGTTAGCATAGGCAGAATATCTTCTAACAAATACTGAGTAGTTGTTGGTTTTAAATGGAATGTCTTAATTTTTCTATTTTGAAGCCTTCTTTTTTCATTTTAAAGATGAAATTTTTTTTCTTCATTATTTCTGCCAATTTATCACTAGGGATGCAGGTCTTCTGTTGTTGCTGGAGGTTTTTTTCTGTTTCTTTTTTTAACAGGTTGGTGCATGACTACTTTTGACTGCTGCTAATACATGGCTGGTAAGGTTAACTACAGTTAGTAGAAGGTATTGCAAATTTTTGACATTGATATTGTAGTAATTTGACAAGCTATATTCTGTCTGACATCAATGCAAAATGGAACTGATGATTTCAAGAAGTAAATTTGAAGCAATTGCTACAAGTCCTTCTGTAATAAGTTCTCAACCATAAAACAGAAGTATTGTTACCAGTATTATCTGTTATGTGGTATTTACTACTAAAGGACAGGTGTCTGAGTGAGAGCCCTTTGATCTCTGTCATAATTTCATTGTTTTGCTGCTTACTCATACACTTAGATTCTAAGGGACTGACTCACTGTGGATCTATCTCACTGAAATAAAAGCAGTGAATGTGATCTGCACTGCATTTTTGGTCCTTGTAAAAGTGAGACTGAAAGCAAGGTCAACTATGTGTCACCAAAGATGTAATATACTTCTCTTCCCTTCCACATTTTGCTTCCATTAGGTACTATATATATGTTATTTTCTCACTGTCAAATGGGATTAAACATGTGGAGGTTTAAAATTATTTTAAATTTTTTGCAGTTAGGTTGCCTTAAGTCTTATATATCCACCTTTTCCTATTTTATTCACGTGGATGGGAATTTTTGGTCGGAGGGAGAAGGTATAGAGTCTGTTGCAGGCCAGGGAGACCTACCTTCCCCTGCAGCATCCCTTCACAAAACTACATAATTTGACTGCCACTCCACAAGACCAGGCATGGCCCAGGAACATTCATCATGATCATGATATATGGTGTTGATGCATTGCACAAACCTGTTAGTTCCCACCACAGCACAGTGATGCACTGCCTGCCATTACAATGTCAATGAGTACTAAGAATAGCACACACTCTGCAGCAGGGCACGTACATTAAGGCCTGTTGAAATAAGACTATTTGTCAGATGAGTTTCATAATGAGAAATAAAAGGAAATTAAATGTTACAAATGGTAAAACTTAACCCTTTGGCAATATGAGGTATGGAGAAAAGGTTGGAACAGAAGGGAAAAGAGAAGTTAAATGTTAGCCACTAGGCCAAATGCATAGACTGTATATATTTCTAATTATTTAGTACTCTACCAAATCTAAGTGAAGAACTCATATGTATAAGGAGGCACTAGATAAAATAATCTAGGAATTATCTATGATATTTCTTTCCTAATATATCTATATAAGGTGTGTTATTTTTAATTTCTTCAATCATCAGTTTCATTACTGTAAAAAGATACAATAAAGTTTGAATTCCCCATTTTCATATGCGCACCATTCCACTGCTCTTTTAAAACTAAAGGTTCTTTCTGCAGAGTGTGCCTTTTTAGCATTAACAAGGTAATTCTGTCAAACATAACTACAACGTGCTGTGAAGTATTCTGAAAAAAATGCTAATTTTATTCTAGTTCTATTTTAACAGAAGACCTATGAGTATTAAAGAGGGAAACCTATAGAAAAGAGGAGATTCTTCCTGTCCCCTAACTTTATATGCATGATAATCCCTGAACAGGTGGACATCCGTGGGGTTAACTGTAGGGTTAACAGATTCTGTAGGATCAACAGATGCAGATGGCCTGCAGTCAACCTTTGGGGAGGTAAAGGAGAGGGTTTACTCAGGAACATTGATCCAAACATTGAGTCTTTGGGTTCAGCAATGAATCAGAGTTGTTAGCATATGGGATTGTTTTAAGACTCAGACCAAATAATAGATGCCTGAATGGGGAATGGCTAGTGCTAAGGGGAATTCCTAACTGGATTATGGTGTGGAAATTTACCAGCATGCAACTGGAAGATATATAAGGAGACTTTACACAAGCAATGCTGACTGCTGACTTGAACCAGGTCTCAGCCCATCAGCACAGCCCTGATGCAGTCCGGAAGAAAGAAAATGTCATGCAGTCATGTTATGTTCATCCAGATGAAGTGAACAGGTACATGAAAGTTACAATGTAATATGTCTCTGCTGACATATAAAACAGTTGAACAAAGCTAAAAAACTTGAAATTGTGAGGAACTCAGTGTATGTAATCTGATGGTAGCTGCTATTGGAAAAGAATAACAAAAATACTTCAAGTGACAAAGGACAACAAGAAAAGAAAGTATTCCTCATTCTTCTCTACTGCTACTTTAAATCATTGTTATAAAAATTTATACATTATCCAGTCTTTTTAGAAAGCATTAATGACAGCACTAGCTACCGTTTTCAACAGAACACAAGTCAGGATGTGCTGGACTTAGGGTATGGTGTAGATTCAGGATCCTGATTTATACTATAGTCACTGAATACAAAATAAGTCAGAACATTCTAGAAGTAGAAGATAGGAAAGCAGAAGCTGAAAATTAATTTTCTACTACCCTACAAGCAGTGTCTTGTAGCTTAATATGGCTGTTGGTGAGAACAAAGGTGGAAGTAGTTTAAGTATTGTCTTTCAGTTACAGGCACCAAACCCTAGCCCTGCTTCCCATCTCCAGTGGAAAGGCCCAAGTTCAAAATAAATATCTGGTCACTGAAGCTGAAAACTCACAATGAAGGATGTGATTTTCTTTTATACTGTACTGTTCACTTTCTGAAACACTTAGGGCTTTACCAAGCTAGTACAATTAGCCACTTGAGGCTCCAAATGGTTACCTTCACCTTCTGCCTCAGTGTGAGGACAAATGATTTAATTAGATTTTACGTAACTTGAATTTTTTGTAGTTGTATGCTTTATGCAATACACATGCTAAACATTTGTATCAATGTTCTAATTAAAAAAGAGAATTCTTACAGATTTCTGGAACTACACCTTTTTAGTGCTACATGCATTCAAAAATCACCCCTTAATGTTTACAATATGTTACACAGAAAATATTGATTTCTTATCTAGTTCAGAAATATCATTGAATCCAAAACATGCATAAAAGCACAAAAACACTTTGCATTCATTTCAGCTAGAAGTTGAAAGCCCAAACCACAACAAGCCTTTGGCAGGTAGTTACTTTGCTGGGGTTTCTTTGTTGAGTCTGGGTTTTTGTATCAACTCAGTTCTACATTGATGAGATCTCTGCTGATTCTCCCTTTTCCCATCTCCAGCTGTGCAATAAGGATGAAATAGGTGGAATAGCAGGAAGATCCTAAACAGGGGAAGCAGTCTTTCTCCTAAACTGAACTATAAGAGGGCTTGGGAATTAAAAGAGAAATTGTGTGTGCATGCATGTGTATGTGTGTATGTTTGAGAAGCAGGTGGAGGGTAGGGGAAGAATAAGACACTAGAAAGATACATCCTGTGCTTCAGTGTTCCCCATCAATGCATTCTCAGTTCTACTTTTCCACAAGCCTTCAGTCACTCAATCCATTCCTCGAGGCTGTAAAAAAAATAATCAAATTCCTTTCACGAGATCACAATATTTTTTCTGTTTAAACATCATTTGGTGAGAGAGACAGGGTGACTGCTCTTATCTTCCTCTTATTTTGTGCTTCATCTGACAGCTATAGTCTTCTTTAAACATGTCTGCAAGCAAAGCACATCATTTTACATTTCCAGAGGGTCACATGTCATTGTGGTGATGCATGGCACCTTCTTAAGTCCTTCACATTAAATACGTAACTGTAGGCAACCTGAGATGTATTCCTGGAGCAACTACAAAGATTGAAATACTGAAGTTCACTGAAAGCAATGAATCAAAATGACTAAAAGCTGGCTGAGCAGAGGAAGAGACATGAATAAAAGCCGTGTCAGATCATCTTCTTTGTACATTCTGTAGAGGTTTTCACTAATTCAAAATGAGGTACTGACATTTCTATTCAGGTAAAATAGCATTTGTACAATCTGGCCTACTGAACTCAGTCTGTTCAAAAGCAGACTCTAGAAATTAATCACCACAGGCCTCATTAGAGACATTATTATCCAGTTGCACAGTAGCAACATCAGCTATATGTGCATTTATTTTGTGTATGTGTCTTAGAGTTCCCATAGCATATATACAACATTACAGAATGACCCATTTGACTCCTTATATGTCTGCTTTAGCTTAGAATGAATTACAGTTTAGATATATTTGTTTATATCCTTCAGTTATTAAGAGATTTTAGTTTCTTTCACCATCAAATTCATCAGTATTTGATCATTTCCATTGCCACATTGACAGGATCAGCCAATGTCTTTGTTAAATATAAGGGGTTAATCAAAATGTGAGCTTTAGGTTTAACAGATTCTTCATAAATGTTCCACTGCCTGAAATACTTCATGTAAATTAGTCAGTGAGTACTTTCAAAGAAAAAGCACTTTTACATAAGCTAGATTGACTCATATTTGACAGGAGAGATACCGGAGAATCCTAACATTTACCAGGAAAAAAAGCATGATGATTCAGATATATTTAGAAATGAGGAAGTTCTGTGGGGAAAAAAAATCTCCTTTCATGGATAAAACAGAGCTTATTAATATTGTCTTCTATATAATTAAGTATTCATGTTAAATATGAGCTGGGGTTTATTTTTGACTCTGAACAATAATGTGTTATAGAACTTAAAAAAGCCTCAGACATCAGGCATTTAGAAATCTGAAGAATCATGCATGGTTTAGCATGACTCTCATTTTTATTTGGGAAAGAAAAGCCTGTGGCTCTGCATATGTTTGTAATTATAGGATTTCACTCCTGTTTCTCAGGAGTATTAAATCTTAAAATGGTGGGGAAAATTCCTTTCTTTGCTTTTGTCTGTTTGTTTGTTTGTAAATGGCAAGAGTAAAGCCGGCTTCTTCATGCTGGATTGCATATGAATCATAGAATTACAGAATCATGATATCATTTAGGCTGGAAAAGACCTCTAAGATCATTGCATCTAAATGTAAGCATAATATTGCTACTAAGTGACTTGCTACTAAGTGACATATCTACGGATAACATACCCAATAACATTTCATTACCCTAGGGAAGCACAGTTATGCAGATCATTTGATGAATATCTTTTAGGACCTAAAAATTGAAATTTTGCAGGAGATTCAAAAAAACATCATTACTTATCCCTTTTCCTAAAGCTCAGTCACCTTGGGCAGTGCCTGTTGGTATGGAAAGTAGTCAGCACTGCTTCCAAAAGCAAAATTAAGTGCATTACTGGTTTTGTCATTTTTCCAGTAGCCGTGACTCAGTAGGAGGTCATCATTTTACTGCTCCCTCATCACCCATGAACAGCAAAAAGGGACATTGCATTTCAAACTCAGCCACTCACAGCAGATTAACAAATCGATATTTCTTTCTGGCATCTGACTATCCAGCTTCAACATTTAGATTCTGAATAAAGAGTCAGAGTTGTTCTCCCTTTTCATAACTGTTCAACTGTATCTAGGTCCAAGATAGTAATATCAGGTAATAGGTGGGTATTGGACCAATACATCATGAATTCTTCCTGAAACCAATGTGAAGGGTATACTTGGAAGTACTCTGAACTCCTACAATCCCTTAGGGCCAGAAGAACAGAATGCAGCTTGTAGCAGTCATTACCTTGTGCCTCAAAGCTGTGCTCACAGAGAATGGTCTTAGATTGACAGAAGGTGTTCTGATGCTCCCCAGGTGTTTGCTGGTACAGAGAGCACCCTCTGCCACTCCACATCTGCCTTCCCAGGTAGCTGCTACCATTCTTACAGGACACCTTCAATACAAGAAACAGATAAAAGCTGGGGCCTGATTCTATAGGCAGCTTGCCATATGTGGGTTATGAAATTCTGTTCTTTGCTCCAGAAAGTACAGGCTCTTTAGTCTAGCTAGGAAACTTTAAGTATACGTACGTGAGTGGTTATGCAGGTGTTCACAGCATTCATAGAAGAGGTAATGATCAGGAGTACCTCTCCTCCTCACTTTTATTATCAAATCTGTGGTGGTCCCTCCCATTTATTTTTCTTCTTCTACTACTATTGCTGTTATCTGGTGTTGAGGCAGCAAAGTTAATAAATCACAGATGAGCTCTTCCATTTTTTCCTTTGCACTATTTAGCTCCTGCAGATGTACCCTGATTGTATCTTAATCCTAAATAAATAGACAGTTTGTACCACTATATTTCTGTAGTCTAAATTGCAATATACACAGGAAATTATAGGGAACTGAATTATATTGTTAAGCAAAATGTGTCTGACTAAGCCACACACCAAGGACAAAGCCATTAGGACATGATCACCAGATATAGAGTTTCCCAGAGCAGGTGTTATGAATAGGAAATTAATGTTCTTCCTGGCTTTCATTTATTCCAGGAGGCAGCACTCAGATGATAGTACATAGCTATGGCCAAGCTATTCGTTGCCCTGCCTCCACCTATTGCTGGTCTACATATCTGTGTCCACCCAAGTATAGCTTTGAATCCTTATGTGAGAAATCAGAGTCACAGAATCACATAAGGGTTGAGAAACTGCACAGTGGTTACATGTAAATAGAATACAAATGCAGTCTCAATGAATAGATCACATTGACTGTTGTGCTCCTGAAACACAGGGTGCACATTTTACTGCTTCAGAATAAAAGGAAATACAATTTGATTTTCTAAAGGAGATGAAGTGAACATCACAGCAAGTTAAACAGTACATGCTGTGAGTCTCTACAGAGAAAAAATCGTGTCAAAAACCTTAGCCAGAGGTTAATTGATAATCAGTTGAATTATTCATTTGTTATTAATGATTACTAATGAGAAACATTAGAATAATCCATGTTCCAGCCCAGTGCTTTCACAGATGTCATGTCAATTGCAACTGAAGATAGCAGTAGCTTAGCAAAATACGGAAACAATTAGCACAATTGACTCAAAGCCACCTCATGCCTTTCTGGAGCATTGTTCTAGCAGTGCTGCGGAACAGTATAAAATTCTCTTGGTTTGCACAGTGGGAAAAGAGAATTCTTAATAGCCTCTGATATAACCCTGTTTGGTCTCATAAAAGGTAAAAATTACAATAAATCTATCATAAGCAAACAGAATTGCTTGGAGAGATTATAATCACAGGCTAATAAGCAAGGAACTACAGAATAATCTTCAGTGAATAAAATCCTAACAGCAGCAGTGTTAATGTTCAATTGAAATTAAAATCTACTCTTTCCCTAGTGAAAAATTTGTTGAGTTTTAATATCCCAAATAAAATTTCACTTTCAAATTATGTTTTATGACCTGAAAGAAGAATAAGCCACTAAATTGGCATGCTGTTATTCAAAATATGCAAAGTAGGTTCTTAAATTACAGGTATTGAAAAACCCCAAGGAATTAAATTTTATACTATACAGAGATGCAATTTCATTTCATAGCTGGAACTGGAGCTTTCATCCAGTTTAGTCTGATGAAGCTGTAAAACTGGATGCAACCAGAGAAAACATGGTAAGGAAATGTGGAGGAGGATATACATGTCCAGTACAAGATCTTCCCATCACTTAACATGGACCATCTCTCTATCTTTCTCCACCCAGATGCAAGCACTCTTACTTTACACTTTTTCTACAATACAGTGGCTCGGAGGAGAAGCACAAGAAGTCCAAAGCAATATTGCCATCATCTCTCAAATAAAGAATTGGGACAGGCATGTTCTACACCACTGGATGCACATCTGAATGGGATTCCTGAAAGTTAAGAACCTACTGAGTCTACCTAATGAATGTGATCAAGCTGCCTATCAGGTTTTTTAATCAGATTTGAACAGTGGGGTACCAGTATGAACTGGTGTAATCAGATGATCATCTTAGGTGACTGAGGTGTACATAATACAAAACTATTCTTTAGCTGACTTTGTGTGAACCATGGTTCCAAATTGAGGAAACCTGTTTAATAATTAAAAATCAGTAATGATCTTGCCTGTTTCTTTGTTTTGCATATGGTGAAAGTAGGAAGACTTCAATGAAATGGGCTTGTGCTTGAGGTATTTAGTCTAGACCTCTTGCATGCTTTCACTGGAGTGGAATGTCCCATAGCATTCTCTGTGCTGAAGTTGGAAGGGATGAGGGGAATCAAAGGGAAGATCCTGCTACAAGCACATATTTCTGTGGTGTCCTGGCTACCTGTGGAAATAAAGTGAAGTTCAGTGCTTAAGATTAAATTTATAGTGCTACATTTAGCTAGGCACATTTAAGATTTGATCGTGCTTAGGCCTTGCTTCAGATTGTTGTGTTGCTTTCAGCAGAGAAACACGGGAAATGCTAAAGTAATCTAGGAAAAAGATTCTGACAGATCTTTCTCTATGAGGTTTCTGACTTTTGGAGTTGTGACATGTAGCTGAAAGTCATGTGATATCTAGACGAATTGTAATGTGTAGCTCTAGGGAAAACTACCCTAAAAATTCAAGTGGCTGAGCTGATAAAGAACATAGACAACTAGGAGTTTGTAAGAGTTTCATTGTGAGCACAGAAGTAGTTTTGTGGTTGCTTCTTTTTCTCATATTTATAAATATTATAGATATATATTTGCAGTTTGTTGTTCTGAACATTTTTGCTACAATAACTAGGGACTGCTTTTTATAATCAATCAGGATATCTATATTGTGGGATAAATACATTTTGTGCTTTTAAAATAACAAAGTCAAACTGATTAGCACAGTTTTGAAATAATGGAAAAATTGTTCTTCGAGCACTAATAGAGACCCCTTCTGGCATTTCATTGTGCCTCAGAGATGGAAGAAGCATTCAGTCTAAGAAACAGAATAGAGTGGGTTTTCTTTTTGTCTCTTATTTTGATTTTTCTTCTGTGATACTTCATCTTCTGGAATCTTCTGTACTGGTTCACTATATGTAAAGAGTTAACTTTTTCCCCCCCCAACAATGTTAGGCTGGCTTATGTCTTGATGTTTTCTAAAATCCTGGAAAGCTGGTGGTGTAAGTCTGTTTGTTTATTCCCTCCTTTGCAACTTACTGGCTTTTACCTGAGAATCAGCACACTCTGTAAGATCACTGACTATTACTTTGATGGATTTGGTTTTGTCACACAATTACAAAAGTACACTTGGTTTCACTTGGCTATGAAAACATTTTTAAATAGTTCAACATTGTTCCAGTTGTTGCATTTGGATTATTGCATTAAAAATTTGCCAAAGAAACTTGGCTTGTGTCTATGTGTGCTGAAGTGAGAAAGCTGAAGTCTCCACTTACTTGCTACTTGACCATACACAGCTACTTCAGAGCTCATAAGCGACAATTATGTGTACAGATGGAGTTTGATCTCTGCATGTGTTGCTGGATGTGTGAGAACTATTTAAAATTATTACCATTTTCTGGTTCACTGAATGACATTAAGCAGTGCCCATGAATTGGCTAAAGCATTTTGCAGTTTTTCTTAATGATTTTATGAGAGTTTCCTTCCTTCCTTCCTCTACTTTTGAGTAAAGAGGAAGAATAAACTGCTATTTAGCAGCTATCTTGAAGCCATCTTATCCCACTTAAAAAAGGAAGAACATACCTCCATACACTGATAAAAACAAGAGGAAAGAGATTTATTGGATCTATATTCCTTCAGAATAATCCAGTGTCTATGAACTGGTCTCTAGTTTAGCTCATGTTGATAGAAAGCAGTAAAAATCACAGAAGTCAGCAAGCAGCAGCTGTTAGTCTAAAAGGAGAAAAGAAAGTAAGTCTCATGTGAACATGGCTTTGTAAATCACTAAGTGAATTTCCTAATAAGTCTAGCAGGGATCTTGATAGAATGAGTAATCCATATTGGATGTATGGGCTATATACTTCTCCAAGCTATTTTTAAAAGGCCTCCAAAAGAAGGCAATTTGCAATGGCACTGTTAAATTCTAGTGCTTCTCTTCTATAAGAATTAGACTTTGGTTTCTTGGGGTTTTTTTCTGTTAATTTATTTGAATTTCCTTTTTGTCATGTATTCTTCCTGTTCATGAAGAAAGAAACTGGTAGCATTTCTCATCAGGGAAATTTTTAATCATATAGAACTTCATCACTTCCCTTTGATGAAATTCTCACATCTCCAAAGTCCAGTTGTCTTTCCTAGGAGTTGGTATAGCAAAAGACCTTTTTTTTTCTAAAAATCTGGCATTTCTTGTGCATCTAGATGGTTACTCAGATGTTTTTTTTCACTATTTTACAAAAACTGATGTTTTCTTTAAGACATCTAAATGTATTTACTAATGTACTACTCCAGCATTTTACTTCTGTTAACAACAAATTCCTCACACATTCACACTTCCATTACATTTCCTGTCTGCAGTATTTTCTCTTACACAGCATCCAAAGCCCTGCTTATTACTGCATGCTGAGAGCCTTCCTATACATACTGTTCCATAAATGTCATATCAACCTTCTTTCCAGCCTATACACTCCTTTATATTGCAGGAACTTTCTGTAAACTCAACAGCCTGCTTTTATTTACCCTTGGGCTGTGCCCCTTCTGTCCCTGGAAGCACAAGCCACAAAATAGACGAAGTGTATCTTATTTTCTGAACCAGCTGTAGGTATACAATCACTGGGCACAGAAGACCTGAAACTTAGCAGCCCATTTTTGTTGGTGACATTAGTGACATTAGACATTTTTATTCTGCACTTTTGAAGTCTAAACCTCAGTGCCTACCAATATGTTAACAATACATTGCTAACACTGACCTTATAATAATAAAAGATATATTGAGGAAAAAGTTCTTTTCTTAACGGAATGAAGCATAACAAAAATATATGTTACACTTCTATTATTAATTATTAGTATTAACCTTTTTTCCTTTTAATATTTACTGATAATGTAAAAACACAGCAGTGCAGCTAAGAGTAGTGTTTTCATCAATTTAAGAAAATGTTTACTGCCAATATAATGTATATAGATTTCATAGCTAACTACTTTATGGCTATCTTCTTTGTCCTACACAGTTTCAAACACAGAGACTACAGCAAATTACCATAGTTATTTTTTATTACTTCAGTCTTTTGAGAGATTTCTCAACTTCAGTGCTTGAATCAAAAATTATAGGTATTCATATGCCAATTTGGGAAGTCCCCAAAACGTCTCAATTGTAGATTTGTCAGATCTTTTTAATGTAGGAGTACCTGCTTTCAACTACAATTAATATAGCCCCAGAAATAGCCTCCTTTAGAGAGGAATTCTGACAACTTTATGCATTATGAACATGCTGAATCTTCCCATCAGTGCACCTCTCAGTCTGTTAATGAGTCATTACCATTTTAACAGAAAACGTATGCCACTTTAGAGCAGAGACAGAGGATATGATTTGGACAATACAGCATCTCTTTAATTTTGCACGTGATTTTGCCATAAGCAAGGCAAAATTTGTCAAATAAGGTAGAGGCTATTGGCAATCAAAGAATTAATACAGATGATGGGAGAAAATTTATTTTTACTATGGTGTTACCCATAGTATTACCTGTTCTATTTGATTTGCTATACATTTAGATTACAGCAGGTCTTGAAGATGTCAGCGTAGATGTAGTTTCCTTTATATTAGGCACAGCACTTATGGTTGAGCATAAGCCCAACTAACAACAACCCTAACCAACTGTAAGCACAGTGCTTAGAGTTCACAAGGCAGCATGGTTTTGTGCAGGGTTATTAGATTAAGATGATTAGTTTAGTAGACACCCCTGACTGTATGATAGTCAAGGAGGTCAGTCCAGTTGCATATTTACTGCAGATTTACTTCTTGCAGGAGCAGAAGCCAAGTATGTGCCTGGTTCCCTCTTGCTCTCCCACACAACTTCCACTTCCCTTCCTGGGACTGACTAGGAGTTAATGCCAGAGGTAGGAAGAGAGGATAACCAGGGATCCTGGGCTGATGTACAAGCAGAAGCCTACAGGCAACATGAAAACACAGCTCCAGCAAGTAAAGTCCAGGATTCATTCTTTCTTACAACCTATTGCTCAAGGGTAGGCACAAACCTGGAGTATTATGTCCAGTTCTGGAGCCCTCAATACCTGAAGGGGGCTACAGAAAGGCTGGGGTAGGACTTTTTAATAGGATATGTGATGGAAGGACTAGGAATAATGGATGCAAATTGGAAGAGGGGAGATTTAGGCTGGAGATAAGAAAGAAGTTCTTTCCTGTGAGGGTGGTGAGACACTGGAGGAGGTTGCCCAGGGATGTTGTGGATGCCCCCTCAATCCCTGGAGGTGTTTGGGGCCAGGCTGGGTGGGGCATTGGGCGATCTGGTGTGGTGGGGGGTGTCCCTGCCCATGGCAGGGGGGTTGTAACTGGATGATCTTGAAGGTCCCTTCCAACCCAAACTATTCTATGATTCTATAATTCTATATCTCTTCATGTAAAAAACATGGTGGCATAAGATCTATTTATGGAAACGCAACCTAAGAAATGAAGAAAAAATGAACAAACTCCATAATATTTGGATCCTCCCCATATGTTTCAAACAGGCTTAGTTTCAACCAGAGCAAGAGGAACACTCCACATACATTGTAAATTGTAATAATTGTGGAATAATACCATATGGCCTAAATATAAAGGCACAGCGGGAAAAAAGGTCAGTCTGCATTGAACCTTATTGACTCTGCCAGTTTTTGCTACAGAACAATACTCTGCAACTGTATTTATTTTTCAGTTTTAATACAAATAAGATGACACAATGATTGAGAAGGAAAACATCTGTCTGTCTTTTCTCTGGGGCCTAATTATGACAGCAGGTGAAATAATATTAAGCTCTCAGCTCTAATTTGGTAAGTGAAATCTACCTACCAACACAGCTGTTTTATTTATGAGGGATGGCAGGGTTGGAAAGAAATCGTTATATGAAAAGATTTTACATATATATATTTATACACATACACATACATATATAGCATGGAAATTTGTAAGCAACAGCAGAAAAAGTAATTGTGTATGCACTGTTTTATTATGTGTGAATAGGAAAGTGATACTTGGGTTGATATTGATTTTTCTCTATGCAGCATGCTGTCATTTACAACAGTGGATGCATTTTTTTCCAGAGATTCTGTGCTGTATGATTTATGCTGTGTCTCTGTCACAGCATTATGTTATGTAAGGCACCAGCTGAGTCCTGAGATGAGCCAGCTGCCAAATATTGTATTAAAAAGCTATTGTCTCATAATGAATCAACAGGTTTTGAGGTAATTAAGTCCCTCATTGTTTAGTTTAATACGAGCTATTTCAGAATGCAGTAAAACATATTTTGGAAGGGAGACTTATCAGGTCCCATTATGACTGCATTCAGTTTCTTTCCCTGACCAGTAAGGCTCGACTGTCATTTTAATGAGATTTATAACAATGCACACTTGCTTTATTTAGTGAGTAAAAGCTAGTTAGGCCTATTCTGCATGTCAGACATCTGTAATTGTAACCTAAAACTCAAATTTGCTTTTATTCAACTGAGCAGATGCTTCTTAGCATCAATTGCTACCGTGCTCACATGTTGTCACGACTCTGCTGGCTTTTAGACAGTTAAGAACATCTTAGGACTGGGACTATAGTGTGAACTGGTACATAAGAAAAGTCCATCCCCAAAAGAACTCTTGTTCTATATACAGACATTTATAGGAACTCTGTTTATGAGTGAGATAGCACTTCAGTGTCAAATGATGATAGAGACAAGGCCTGGCCAGGAGACACACTGGGGAATGACAGGGAGTGACTGCATGTCTTTCTCCTTCTGGTAGAGATGCTTACACCAGACTGCAATAACTCATCTGACACTTGTTTATTCTCTTGGGACAACAGCATGTATAAAAAGCCAGCAAGGAAGGTTAAGATGCTTTGTGTTGAGGAAAAGTACTATTAATTTTTAATCTACAGTTTGCAAGGTATTTGCATTAGAGAAGACAAGGTCAAAGAGTAGTACCTTATTCTGGCATCAAAGTGCTGAATTTTGTGATAAGCTTTGGCTATGAAGAAAACATCATTCCACAGTCTTGCACCAAGGTGCTAAAAGGTGCAAAAAGGTGTTTGTACTGGAGTTTCAAAAACTCTTTTAGGTATCTGCAGGTTTTTCCAGAGTGTTACGCAAGCATGAGCAGACTTTGATTTGAATTCAGTATTCTCAACATGAAATATCCTTTACTGATCTTGTTAAAGCACATGAATCAGGAGAGCCAAAACCTCAGTGGTGAGAACTGAAATAAGCAGAAATAACTGCATTAGCTCCAATTTCCATCGTTCTATGCAAAACTAATGCTTTAGTTTGCTTGGCTGCCTTCTGTCATGAGTCTCAAGTCTGCAATATGCCCTGCAAGTCTGGAGGGGATGAATCACACCAGCCAGCAGTCACTGAGTCATCCATCCCCATCTTGATGATACAAGCTAACAAGCTAGAGTGTGATTTAGTCAAATGGTGTCATGCAATGCCTAATGATAGATTTTGCACTGATAGTGTGACAGATTTTTACACTGATCATTGTCAGCTTTATTGCAAGTCATCTTGTAATGTTTCCAGCTCATAACTTGGTAGCAGTTTGGTACCATATGCAATATGCTTTCTACTTTTTTGTGCTTGCCTATCCACTTCTTCAAACAAATCTACTGAGTCCAAACGATGGTAGATTAAATATTGGATTATATTGCAGGATACAGTGATTGAGAGAAAAGTTGTGTGGGGTACACAGAACAGGCACATTGAATGCATTTTTCAGTCATAAATTTTGACCCATAAATTTGAGACTTTGAGATTATTTGCTTGGCTAATTTTCATTCTGCAACACAAGACAAATAACACCATACAAAATCTCACTTTGTAGTCACCAGCTAAGGCTTTTGCCTTCATGGCTGGAATTCATGGAGATTTCTTCCTTTACTCTGCTTAGCATACAAGCAGTCCCCTGATTCCTCTGGAAAACAGTCTTAATTGTTTATTTTAAGAAGCCTACAGCAGTACAGAATTAACACCTATTTGCTGACACTATCTTGTTCTAGACAGTGCAAAGCAATATCACATATCAAAACTTTAGCATTCTGTGAGCTAACGAGCAACTGAAATACAGCCACAGACATACAAAGACAAAATTAAAAGGCTAATCATGTAAGCAGTCTTCTAAGTTCTCTGTTTCTTTACAGAACAGCAAAGAGCCTGCCACATGTGAAGAAGGCATCAGGGTCTTGTGTGTTCAAGGATGTTTGGTTTATTATTTCTTTTATTTTTCCATGGTTCTAAATATCTTCTTTTTACTGTACAGGCAGTTCTGCATATACAGCTCCAAGATGTTTGTAATTAATGTGTCATTTCCTGAAAATCTGAAGTTGAACCGACAAATTTAATGTCTAAGTCACTAATCACTAAGGTGGAAAAAGTGAGTAAAACTCCTTGAAGGACACTTTCAGGCAGAAGGAATAATTCATGATTTTTTAAATTTTTAAACCTTAAAAATTGTTTAGTAGCATCTTTTTAATAGTATTAATTATAGATTTTTAAGTTAATTCCTTGCATAAAAATAATTAGGAATTAACTTTGACAGATTGGATGTTCACTAATAAAAATATAAGTGTCTGTGTAACTATTTCTATTACATTAACCTTTCAAAAACCATCTATCAGAGCTACATTATATAGACAACATGAGCTGCTTTAAAAAGGTAAGCCCATGTAGTCTCTGGAATTATAGACATATATCAACTAAAATGTGGCTACTATAGCTGTAGTTTACAGCTATTATCAATAATTTGGTACAGTTTCCCATTTTCTTGATTATTCTATTTTAAGACAGTACATTATTAGTCAGTTTGACTTCTAGAGCATCGCATACTGAATACAACATTTTGTTTTGCAGCTTACAGTTCTCCATGCTCTGTTGAATGCTAAGTAAAATCATTATATTATTCTAGTAAGAGACTGGTTATGAGATTACTTGGTGAAAGTGAACAACCTACTATTCTATCTTTCTAAAATAGAAGAAAGAGAATTTTTTACAATAAGACTGAAATTTACAATAGGGGTGGTGAAATACTGGAACAGCTTGCCCAGAGAAATAGCAGAAGCCTCAGACCTGGAAAAATTCAAGGTCAGGCTTGACAGGGCTCTGATCTAGTCAAAGATGGCCCTGCTCATTGCAGGGGGTTTGGACTAGATGACATTTAAAGATCTCTTCCATCACAAATAATTTTATGATTACAATACCAAACTGACTAGTAATATTTAAAATAAAAAAATTAAAAAAAAAGAAATAAAACAAGGAAACAAACAGTAAAGCAGACAAAACCAAAACACTCCCATTAAACTCTCACCATGACTTTTTTTGGACTGAGTATTCTGACCACAGCAATTTTTGCAGAAGGAGGAAACTATGGGAAGTCTGAAAATATGGTGTCAAGATAAACAAAACTTAAACTTTCTAGGACCTTGCAAAATCCTTTTCTTTCTCCAAATCAATTTATTTTGAAATTGTTTAAAATATGTTCTTTTACAAAGCTGAATTTATTTGAGCCTTTGGTGTTATTCCTTTTTATATATGACCCTCTCTGTCCTAACACTCCTCGATTCTTTCCAAAACATTTACCTCAATGAAGTTTGGGCAGTGAAGTCATACTTGTTCCACAGACTATGGGCCCTTCAGGGACAGTCAGATCTTCCTTTCTACAATTTTACATGAAAGAGTTTAGATACCAGTGCAAGAAAAAATTACTGCCATTTAAGACCCCTGTTTGTTTCTGAGCGACAGCTCCTGTCACAAAACAATTGAATTTTAAACACTTGAACTTTCTACCAAATCTGCTAATAGTAAAATTGTGTGAAAAGTCTTGTTTAAACTTACAGTATTTCCTTTAATACATATTTCACTAAATGTATCAAAAGATAGCAATGATTTTTTCAGGTCAGAAAATGTTAAGTGATACTCAGATTTTTACCATATAATGGCAATTTCAATTATACTAATTATAAAGAGTGATATCCTCTCTTCTGTATTATTTTACTCTTTTTTTCCTTCATCATTCTATGTTTTATATATTCACATATTCAACTTCAAAGAGTTACTTGCTGTAAGATATATTTCTAGTCCATGGGAACTGCTTTTGACTTTAACTTCCTCTATGCTTCCCAAATCTGAGACAACATTTAGATTCACCAGACTTTCCCCTTCAAGTTAGCCATTTGTGTTGTTAGGAAATGTTTTATTTAGACACACACATACATACAGGGAAACGAAAAAGTTGTTTTCAGTTAAACCTATTGCTATAGTATACAAACAAGGCAGTTTGTTTATCTTCAGAACCATGTAAGCATAACTGCTGCTCATTTTTACAATTTGCATATCATTCCTATTCTACTTCATGCTTTCATATTGAAATGCAGTACTACAGCAGTGCATAGTTTCTGTGTGCAGACTGCAGTGCTTTAAGTTTCTGTTATGCCAAAGGCACATTTCAGAGCTGTTCTTGTTATTGTCTTCATTTGACCCTGCATTGATCAGAAAAGTAAAGGATTTTGTGGAATGAAGGAGAAACTGCAAACAGGAATGAAAGTACTTTTAATGAATAGGACTCTCTTTGTATTGTCGAATTTAATTGCATTTCTGCAAATAGAGATGGCAAAATCCAATTTCAGCAGACTTAATTTTGGCATCTGCATCCTCCCAGTCCTACAGAAAGCTCTATAAAGACCAACGTAACAATAAAACTACTGATAAAATCCATATGCTCATCTCCATATACTCCCTCCCCATCAGCATTTCCATGGTCTTAGTGAAAACCTCAGAAGAAATATCATTCAGAAGTTACAGGAAGAAATATTTATGGTAGATCTTACATTTAAGCTTTTTTCATTATAATCTTCTGTATGCTTTTTCCTTTGGCCTCTATCATGACAGACAATCTATACATTCATGTTTTGACACAAAGACAGATAAAAGTTAAAAAAAAGAAAACAAAAACCAAGATAGATTTGGGAATAGTTTATGTCAAGTCTCGAACATTCACAAAAGCTGACAGGAAGCAGAGATTGCTTCCAAATTCTTCCAAATTTACTCTGACAGATGCTGAGTTGTTTGTGTGTAGGAGTGGTTTTAGAGGTTGTTTGGGGAGTTGGTTGGGGCTTTTCTAATTTGTCATTTATATTTTTTCAAGAGGATTCATTTCCTGATTTGGAAAGAGGTTTCTTTTTTTTTTTTTCTATGAGCTTTTCACAGACACAATTTACTTGTTACAGATATTTTCAAGTAAGCTGAACACCACCACAAACCAAGAATTTTCACTGAGAGAAGCAAGAGAAGAAAAGTAGAAAATGGTACTGAAGAAAATCTGAGGAGCATTACAGTATGCTTGTGTTCCCATTTCTTTTTTATTTGCTGTTTATAACTAACTGAACAAATTGATATGGAGATTTTGCTTTACCAAATACTTCCCACTAAGTTGGACCTAAGGAACTCCTTCATTGTCCTTTAAAACTGAGATGTTAGTTAAGGACTAGAAAGAAATACCAGAGTATTCCAATACCAAAATTACTTGTACACAAGTTAACAAGCAGGTTCACATAAGCAACAAGACTGCTGGTGCACTGGGAAACTAAGCTGCACACGTCTTCTTGTCCATATCTCAGTTTTTTAAAGCTAGATGTTCACAATACTATGGAGATCAAAGCTATAATCTTTTCTTCAAATTCTAGTGGTGAAAGATGTTATTAATACTTCACATTCTTCCAGGTCTGCAGAAGAAACTATCTTGTAAGTCATATGTATGAGGAAAGTGAAGATAAGAGTGACAGCTCAGTCTTAGCTCTTTCCCAGGTTTTGTAGTTTGCTATCTCGACTGGATTCGTGGTATTTTGGCTCTTGGTGCTAGACTATACACAGTATGTTATCAAAACAGTCCATAAAGCGTGTGGTGCCAGTACTTACTTTAAGCAATCCACAGTGTGCTTTTTTTCCCCTCAAGACAGCTGTTAAAAACATTATTAAAGAAAAGTTGCCCAAATGCAACACAGAAATGTATTAGAAGGGAAAGAGAGATGGTAAAAAGTTACAGCTGCAGCCTGCAGCAAATATTGCTAATTTTTGTAGTGGTTTTTTTTTCTTATATTTCAGAAGGCATGAAGTGGAGCTTGCAGGAAATCAATAGTTCTCTTGAGAATCAGAATTTATGAGGGAAAATATCTTACTTTGTAAAACTATTTGTCTCATTACTTCTATTTTTTGTAGTGTGAAAGCAACATGCTTTGATACATTCACTGCAGTTCATATCAGATCTATTATAGTAGAACATAGTCCCCTGAGTAGCTGTAGCCTAGCCTTTAAAAAAAAAATCACTTGTGATCCACAGCAGGAAATATCAGATCTAGGGTCTCTAAAATAACTGTCTTTTACAGAATTTTTCACTGTTGTGACTATAAAGTATGTCAAAAGCTGTGTGTTTTCTATTTATTTTCAATATGTTTAGAATCAGTAAAGGCTAAGACAAAACCTGAAGAAATTTATTCCCCAGAAAACTTCTATTGTAGTCCTGCATAGTCTGAGTACCCAGCTGCAATCTATTCACCAGTAAAGCTCTAGTTGAGATGGCTGAGAAAAACTGAGAAATGGTTTATTGAAACAAAATGCTCTGTCTCAGCTTGTGCTGATTTTTCTCTCACCTCCTTGCACTACAGACCTGTTGCTCTTCTTGGCTCAACCTACTCTGTGATTGTGAACATAAATGCAGCATCACCTTGCTTCCAGGGTGCACCCACACAAACTAAGGAAACATCAGCTCCCTGATTTGTTGCCCAGCAACCACCTTTAACACAATGACTTTTCCAGAAAATATGAATAAATGTGCTGGCCATGAGAAGATAGCACCATTTTTTTTTTACTTTTAATAAATTTCTTCTTTTCAGTACACAGATGCATTAGATCCATAATTTATATGGAAAATTACAACTTCTTTTAAAATCCCTGATTTACTAACTCATAATTATCATTAAAATTTTAATACTTATTAAGCTTTATTCACTGAACATTTACTTTTAGCTCTGTCTATACTCCAAGCTAGCTTTGATACAGAGCTCACTAAGAGACTGTAAAATTCCACTGTGCTCACAGTATTAAGCTCTGCCTTTCCAGTGGTCACATTAGCAAGGGTATAATTCTGTATCAGCACACAACCTTGTGGTTCCAATACATAACCTGTCTTGGGTGATTGTTATTAGGGATATGTGAAGGTTCTCAGCAGCTACTTTCAATACTTTAAAGGTTTCTATGAAGTTAGTCCATAAGCCCGGAGAGATTTGCCAAAGGATGCAAAATTAACCAGTTACTTAAGCATGAGTCTTGTCAATTTGACTATCAGCTTTCATAGTTCATGACTCCAAGCACAAATATAAGCTTGGTGAAGAACAAATTGAGAACAGCCCTGAGGACAAATACTTATGCCAGTGGATGGAAAAATAAGCATGAGATGGCAGACTCACTCACAGCCCAGAAAGGCACCCCCATCCTTGGCAACATTAAAAAAAGTCTGACCATCAGGTCCAAGGAGGTGATTCTGCCCCTCTGTTGTACTCTCATGAGATTCCACGTGGAGTACTGCATATAGTTCTGAGGTCCCCACATGAGGTCATGGACATGTTGGAGTTAGTACAGAGGAGGGCCATGAGGGTCATCAGAGTGCTGGAGCACTTCCCCTATGAAAACAGGTTGAAAGAATCAGGGTTGTTCAACCTGAAGAAGACCCTAGGGAGACCTTACAGTAGCTTTCCAGTACTTACAGGTCATGTGCTGATCGGTCAAACCATATTGCTTTAAAACTGCAAGAAGATAGATTTGGATTAGATATAAGGAAAATATTCTTTACTGTTGGCATGGTAGGACACTGGACTAGGTTTCCCAGAGAAGTTGTGGATGCCCCGTCACTAGAAGTGTTGACACCTGGAGGAGGACAGGTTGGATGGGGCTTTGAGCAATATGGACTAGTAGGAGGCATTTCTGTCTGTAGCAGTGGGGTTGGAACTAGGTGATCTATTGAGTCCCTTCCAATTCAAACCATTCTACAGTTGTATAATTACATTTTATAATGTAATTCTCTAGGATTATATGTGAGGTAAAATACAGTATACAAAAATAAGACCCTTAATTGGTTTGGATTTACTGCTAAAAACATCACAAAGTATGGATGCAGGATTATGGCCTCAGTGATGCAGAACACTCTTCTGCCTTAAATGGTTCCTCACAGGTGTTTAATAACATTAAGCTTCTTATCAATTTCCCATTAGTGCCTCTTCAGTGGTTAAAGCAATGAGATTAACTTTCCCTCCTGAGCACTTGTACTAATATGTGTCCATGACTTCATGACAGTGTGTATCATGAGAGGAGCATAGTTTGAACTCAGCAGAACCATACTTTAGTATGTCATAATAGAGCTCTAGACCATCAGCAGGTTCCTGAAAGCATAGTAGGACAAAGGATGAGAGCACTACTGACAACCAGCAGAGCTATTGCTTGAACATCACCTTTTAGAAATCTCTCTGTTTTTCAAAAATAACTGCTTTTTGGAATTTCTCAATCCTTTTTCTTAAATCCCAATTGGTTTTGTTCTCTTTTATCTCCATCTCCTCTAATCTGAGACCACTCTGGTTAAGATTAACACCATAAGAGAAATGAACCTCAAGTGGAATATTATGAATGTTAACTTATATAAAAACATAAGAGAAAGAAAAATATCTTCAGTTTGCTTTTGTTTGCCCCTATAATCTATTTCTAAAATAAAGACTTTTTAAATTTCTGGCAGCTGACAAGCTGCACTGTGTGCTGCACAAACCACAGTTGTTACCTGAGTCCTCGCATATCTCCTCAAGCTTTCATTTCCATTAGTGGGGAACAGAGAGAGCAGCTGGGAAGGCTGAAGTTCACCCAGCTCCTCAGCCTCAGCAAGCATATTACAGAGTCCATCTTCCTCATTTTCAAAAAGGATGCACTGATCAATGTAAGATTTTTTGTTAAAACAAATCAAAGGATTGTGTGTGTTAACTGTTTCAGATTTACAATATCTGCATGCAATTTTCAGTTGTAAACCATTGCAGATGAAAACATGTAACTGTAACATGGTTTTCATAGACAAGGAATATTAACAACAAAGTGTCAATCAAGTGCTCAGACACTGGTGTCTTAGAGGAAGAACTGACCACTCTACTGAGTGCTTGTTAACTACGCAAGTGACTACTGGACATAAGTACAGTTTACAAAGAACTAGGGAATCTGTATCCAAAACAAGGTGAGAGATCTGATAAGAAATCATTCTCTTGAACTAAAATGAGCTGGAACTTACCTGGAGAGTGCTGTTCAGTTGTAGACACTGAGCATTAAAAAAGTAAGAGTATTAAAAATGTAAGGAACATGCGGTTATTGTTGTGAAAAATTGAATTTAGGAAAATGAGGAAATCTGCTTGTAACCTATAGGTATTACATATACTCTTTAAAAACTTGATTTATTGAGCTGCGCTTCTGATTCTGAGACCAATGTTTTTTTCTTTGGAGACTATGAACCTGACCAATAAAGAAGGTTGTTTGAACTAAATATATGCACTAAACTTACTTATCTTTATCAGCAATAGTGTTATTACTAAGTATTGTGGCCTTGGGGTTTTAAAAGATAAAAGGGAGCAATGGAAGGAGGGGAGTGAGAAAATTATGTAAGGAAATAATCTCAGTTAGTATAGTGAACAAAAATGAAAACATATGTTTAAGATGATCTGTAACTATGCTTTTTTTTTTCTTCAGCTTTAAAAGTTACAGGGAATAGAAATTCAAAAACATATGGATTTAGAAGCCATTTTGCATAGGAATCATAGAGGTTTATAGCATGATACAAAAATGAAAACCAAATAAATTCTTTTACTACAAAGAACTTGATTGCTACTAGCAGGATGATTTCTCAGATAAATCAAAATACATGTCCACGGGGTATGGAATGTTTTAAGGCCATGTGGAGAAACACAAAAAAAGCACAAAAAATTCCCAGCCCAGAAGCAGTACTCAAAGGCAAGTGAAAGTGCAAAAGGTCAATGGAGGGAAAGACAGGACAAGTGCAATGTAAGAAAAGAGAGAGGAATCAAAGAACCACAGAAAGGACATTCACATGAAATGGGCAACTGCTGATAAAGCTTTAAAGAAGGTGAGAGAAAGAGTGAACTCTGGAGAGAAGTTAACACAGATGACCTGTTCAAAATCATGTGACCAGCAGCAAAGTGTCTTCTTTTGACATTAGAAACAAGTGTGTATCACCAACTACATTACTGATTTTAATGAAAACCAAATTCAGGGTGAGATGGAAACGTACTCAGACACAATTTCAAATTCTGTCAGATGAATTTTAGTGCCACATCTAAATCTAAATGGAGACATTGCTGAGTACCTCAAGAACAGGAAAGTATCTGAAACAGGCAATGAATGAGTACATTGAGGTAGGGGAAGATGGTCCTTTAGAACCGTTTTTAGGATGAATATATTATGCTTATGTCTCAGGTTTGATGTCATCCCTTCAGTCGTGGAATTAATTTCTAATGAAGTTTAATAGGCTGTTTTAGAGGTAGCATCACATTTGTAAAGTTTACACAGTCAAGTGGTGTTAAATCTGAACATGAACAGTGCTATCAATTGTGTTCTTCTCTGTGTCACTGTGTACTATCCAGTCTCCCATTGCATTCCCTGCTATCAGTAGCATAAAGAGCAGCCAGCTCTCCAGTGTTTATCAGTGCTATTTGGCAGAACATCCTACCAGGAATATGGAAGGAATGGAAATGGAGAATGCTCCTTTTTCTCCTTCCTCCTTATAAGTAGTAGCATCCCAGACTAAGAAAAATCCAAAATGAGGCAGAGATAGCATTCAGGACTGGTGGGAGGTGTCCCAGGGCTTTAAGGTCCCTTCAACCCAAACCGTTCTGTGACAAATTATATCAGGAGCTTCTCCCTTATAAGACAGGCTGGAGGATTTGTGATTTTTCATCCTGGAGAAGAAAAGGCTCAGGGAGGACCTCATGGTGGCTTCTCAATACCTTGAGGGGGCTCCAGAAAGGCTGGGGTAGGGTTTTTTAAAAGGATCCAGGATGGCAGGTCTAGGAATAATGGATGCAAATTGGAAGAGGGAGGATTTAGGGTGGAGAGAAGAAAGAAATTCTTGACTTTGAGGGTGGTGAGACCCTGGAAGAGGTTGTGGGGTGTTTGAGGCATTGAGGGTTGGAACTAGATGATCTTGAAGGTCCCTTCCAACCCAAACCATTCTATGATTCTATGATTCTATGATTCTATATGAAACTAGCAGGAATCTGTGAATCTCAGGACAAGAGTGGGGAAGGGAAAGGGTTATTCTGTGTGCAAAATACTTCTGTAGCGAAACTCCTGCTGATGCGACATTCATAAAGTTTCATATAAACCAGGTGTAACCTTTATCCACACCATTTAGCAGCGATATAAAGCCATCTGACCTTAGGAATCCCATCTGTATCTGCCTGATCCATAATCACATCCACTGCTTGACAACAGTCTCATTGGTTTTTCTTCTCCAGCACTATTCATGCCAAGCACTATTCCTCCCACAGCTCCGCAGAGGAGGAGAGGATTAGGGTTAATGTCAAGGTTAGGGTCAGGGTTAGATCTGAAAGTTTATTTCCTAGGCAGTTATTACTGGTAACAGGGATGCTCTCCAGTAGCTCTTAACATCAAGGCCACCTCAGTTGTCTGACTGTCAATCTGCTTCTAAGAGACTCTCTAAGGAGACTTATTTCCCCTTAAAGATCACCTAGGACAAGAGCCTTTTCAAACATTCACTGACATGTTACTAATTTCTTTGCAGTTCTTAGACTCATCTTGTGTCTCTCATCTTGAGAAGTTTCTTACGGTGTAATGGGGAAGTTAGGCAGCATGAAATCTTCCCTTACCCTCAGGGAGATTATGAAAGCAGTCTTCATTAAATTCTAAAATAGCTCTGGTTATTCAAAATTATCTGTTTGTCTTTTTAAAAGATCATGCAATCTTATTTTTGCTAGTACAGGTTAATTGAGATCTGAACGTTGTGCCTGGTCTGAACTCACTATAATTATTTCAAGAGGGACACTAAGCAATTATCTTATAATGACACTTGGCCATTCTCACAACCTGCACACAGGATTTCAAATCATTACTTTTTGAGAGAAAAGACTACCTGCCATTATGTTTTCTCCAAATGCAGAAATTCTGCACTGCTGATGTCTACCAACACTATATTTTTTGTATTAAAGCCAGAGATTTACTGGTCATGTTCCAGGCAACATAAACCAGTGGAAAACCATGATATTATATATGGCCATAATAATAATACACATGGCCAGAGAACAGATATTAAATTTTAGTACATTTTTCCTGTGTGAAATGTGATTGACATTTTTACAATATTTCCAGAATAAATCATGCTTACCGTATTTATAGGCTGCTTAATTGGCAGCACCCCAGCAGAAACAAAATACTGTTTAAGTGTCTTGAAATTCAGAGTTCCTACTAGTAACTGTGCTGAGATAAAACTGCTACTATTGAAACCACATATAATCCAAATGCACAGAGGTCAAAATGCAGCATTTAGCAGCCAGAACAGAGCAGAGAATCAGCATAAAGTGGAAAAGGGATGGGTAGCTGAGAGAATACTGGGGTGAACACCAGTTCCTAGCCACTAGCAACAATAAATAGGCTTCCTAACATCAGGTGCACTAGTTTAATGGCTAACTGATATTATTATTATTAAACCATTAGTTAGTAACATTTTCTTAACTGCATCAAATGCAGTATTATATTTAAAAGAAAATATGTGATTCAAATTGATTGTTAAAGGGAATGGGATAGTTTGTGCTATGGCAAATGATACTTTATCAACCTTGAAGGAGAAGAGATTCAATGTTTTAGACTTTATTATTATTTCCACTTGTTAAAAAATAACATTTTCTCCTGAGTTACAGAGCAATAATGTTGAAATCAAAGTTTTGTAAAGCGAGATAAATTATGTTTTTTCAGGAAAATATCTGCAACTGGGTTGATGATAGATCACATTCCAAGTTATTACCTGTAACAAAAAGGTAACGCAATTTAAAGAAAAATTACTAGACAGTGGTTTGAAGAGTTATGAATCAAAGATAACAATTTAGAAGCGTGCAAGTAACTCTGTATGTTTTAGATACATTTCTTAGGAGTACTAAATCTTAATATTTCAGTTACTATGAGAAAAAATGGAGCTCTTTCTTCCCCTTCTAGTTGCTCATATGATGGTAAGGGAAGGGAGTGAACCCTGTTAATTCTTTCCACCTTTCACATTGCAGGTGTATCAGGCTTTGAATCATGTACGATCTCCTAACATAAATAATGTACTAACACTGCAGACAGCTGCTGAAGGTTTAATCATGACCTCATGGAAGGCTGTAAATCACCCAAATTCAATGCTTCAGTAGAGAAATTGACTCTGAAAACTGTAAAAAAGAAGTATAATATTATATTTAAATATGCATTGGTTAAGGCTCTGGGCTAACTTTACCAATAATTCTGGAAATCCCTAGCTTTGGCATTATAAAAGCTCACCAGTTCTTGTTTATTTTCACCACAATGTGACACACAAACAATAGTGTACATTATTCCATTGCTTTTCTTGCATGACCTGTTACTTGCTTTACTAATGTGTGTATCTTAATTTTCATAATTTTTTTTGAAATCTGCTCATTTATGCTGTTCATTACAAGTAGGGTAGCATTGTCTATTGTCTTTAATAAGATGCTGTTTATCTCTGTCTTATTTAAATGGATTATGTTGTGTTAACAGCTGACAGAGTTCAAAAGGAAGGAACGTTAACTGTATCCCTTAATTATGGCATTAATATGCAAGACCATTATTTATTTTCTTCCCACTAAATACTTGTCTAGTTCACTCTCTGATAAATTATTTTATGAGTGTTCAGTTTCTATTGTATTCAAGTGTGACATATGACTTCAATTATTTTAATTTTTGAGTACTTGAAAATCAAATTTAAAAAATTAAGTGGATGGAACTCAGGTACTCACACAAATAGCTGTAACCCTAAAACTATCCTACAGGTAACTTTCACCTCTTTCACCTTTCATCACAATGCTGTAAGCAGGATGCTGGTTTTTAAGGAATTTTCTGTGAAGGTTTCTATTCCACAGTCACTGGCATTCTTTATGAACAACTCAACTGAGATTATTGCTGAGATATTCAATATCTACTTGAAAATGAAAAAGTTTCCACACAGGTTTTCCAGTGGAAGGATATGTGTCACATCGTGGATTGATAAGTATTCTGTAACATGCTAACTGAGCACAATGTCCACTTTTTTACAAAAGCAGAGGCTGTTCCTTTCATAAAAATGAAGCAAGCAATTGATTAATTAGTGCTACTTCAGAGAAAGCAATAACAAAATGAGTTTAACAATTATGTTCCTACTCTGAAAAATATAGGGAAGAACAAATTGTTGATTGTGCCTAATTACTGTAGACAGATGACAGACCATGTAAATAGTTGACAGATCATGTTCAGAGGCAGTTAACACTCAACAAACTTATGGGTGTGTGTTTTTATTGCTTTTATGAAGTGTAACTAACAGAACGTTTTGAATAATCTTAAATTCTTTGTCAGAATTTTAGCATAATAGCAAAAAAAAAAAAAAAGAAAAAATAAGTGCTTGTTACACAGAAATAACCAGATGGGAGTTTTGGAAAGAACTGAAAGAAATGGAGCACCTACAGATTTCTTCTTCTACTGTTAATTAAGTTTGCAGCTTCTACTTTGAAGATACTAGAAAAAATATTTTTAGCTTCATCCAAAGCTTGCTGAAGTTGATAGGAAGACTCCCACTGAGTCCAATGGGCTTTGGATCAAGTGCTTCCTATCATCATAAATTGTTCATCTGGTCCATTCTGATCTATTTGTGAGTTGACAGAGAAGTGTCCCTCATTTTTCCTGAGAGTATTTCAATTAACTAGCNCTCATTTTTCCTGAGAGTATTTTAATTAACTAGCAAATATATCACAAAATACCTTTTGCTTTTTTCACCTCCTACAGCAGAGAACAGAATCCTTAATATATTGAGCTTTTTATGGTAACATTCCCTTGTGTGTATATGTTTATATTTAATTATTTAGTTTCTGATACCTTCTGCTCTCTTTCATACACTACTGGTGTTGAAGGTCAGAAATTTCTGTTACAGTAACCTGTAGCATTTTTTTTGCAGGGTGAATTTTCATAGAGTTACAGAATCATAGAATGGTTTGGGTTGAAAAGGACCTTAAAGATTACCTGGTTTAAATTCCCCTGCCATGAACAGGGACACCTCCCACTAAACCAGGTTGTTCAAAGCTTCATCCAACCTGGCCTTGAATGCTTGCAGGGATGGGACATCCAAAACTTCTCTGGGCCACCTGTTCCAGTGCCTCACCACCCTCAAGTGAAAAAATTCTTCCTATTATCTACTCTAAATCTAGTCCCATCCTGAAGCCTTTATCCCTTGTCCTACCACAACACACCCTTCTACGTGTAACTCTAAATGTGTATATGTATGTGTATATACATGTATATATAGAGAAGAATGCACATCATGCCTCATTCATAGTTTTTATTGTGCCACTCCAACAGACCTGTTTTATCTCACTGATTTTTGTTGAATTTAAAAATTCTATTATGAATTTTTTTAGTGAATCCTGCCTGCTCAGGAGTGTGCTATATATCAGGAATTTAGGTTCAGAATTCAATGCATTTGCTTAAAGACTAAACACAATATATCCAGTCCCTTGAAACAATGGTCTGTAACAAAGTAAAACATCAAAGAAATCAGATTTTAAAAGCAATACTAAACACACTTGATAAGATAGTCACATCTATTAAACAGACATTTTGCTACATTGACTCATGTCACACAACTCTTTCTAAATTTCAGTAATTTTGCTATTCCAAGGTTTTATTGTCAATATTGCAAACACCAAGAGTACAAAAAGTCACATGATAGTTATATTTAGAAAATGTAGTTTTGAATGGAATCTATTTTTTTTCTCAGAAAAAAATGGAAACGAAGTGTGGTAGTAGAAACCAAATACTTGTGAGTTCTCTTGCTGGATCTTTTTCTGTCCATCCTTAACTATGATCATTTAGATAGCATTTCACATGGACCTCTACTGTGAAACTATCATGGTCTGGATTTATCTCCAAAGTCAAACATTATTAACATGAGTAACGATGATATGTCCTAAACCCACCAAAATATCCCCAACTTAGGTCCTAAAGAAACCCCTCTTCCCCTCTGAAAAAAAGTAATGTGAAAGTCATAATAAAGTATTGGTACTTATCTGTACCTCTCCAAGAATTGCGTTGAGAGACCTTGACTTATGTATGCTTCCAAATTTTCTTCTGGTAATCAATACTGAATTAATTTCACGAAGAGGAAAGAGAGGCTGAGAGTACAACATGGTTAGAAAGACTTTTGCCTAAGACAACACTAGGCAAAGTCTTTTTAGTAAACAAGCACTATATCTCATTCTGACGAAGATCACATATCTGCTTTAACATTGAAAAAGATCATATGTTGATATATATTTAAAGTGCTCAGTCAGTTTATTCTTACAAAAGACACAAGGATATAAAGCAGCATCTATCTCTCTAAGGGTGTCTCTCAAAATATTTTAGTTAATATCCAAGATGAGGTACACGTGGGAAATGGAACTAATGTACTTTACCTACTTTGTAACTTCAAAAGTCAACAACCAACAGTGACACCATCAATGGCATACTGAAGAGCATCCTCAGTAAGTGTGCAGACTACACCAAACTGAATGATGCATTTGACATGCCTGAGGAATGATATACCACCCAGAGATATGTGGACAAGCACAAGAAGCTTCAACAAGGCCAAACGCAAGGTCCTGCACATAGGTCATGGCAGTGCCTGTATCAAGGCCAGTGGATTGAGGACAGCCCTGTCAAGAAGGACTTGGGAGTACTGGGGGATAGAAAGCTGGATGTGAGCCAGCAATATGTATCTGCAGCCAAGACAGGCAAACATATTCTGAGTTGCACCAAAAGGAGTAAGGTCAGGAGGTTATGATTCTGCAGGCAGGTGATTCTGTCCCTCTGTTCCAC